>VMDO01004567.1:0-78568 GCA_007922755.1 Pedetes capensis
CGTACTTGGGGATTGAACCTAGGGCCTCATGCTTACTTTACTCCAGCACTGGGCTGTTCCCCAAGCCCATTTTTAATTTTTAAAAATTTTGAATATATAGGTCTTGCTAAGTTAGGCAGTTGTTGTTAGGTGCCGTCAAGTTGGTGTCCGACTCATAGCGACCCTCATAGGGTTTTCAATGGCTATTTCGGGATTTTATGAGGGTCGCTATGAGTCGGACACCGACTCAACTGGCACCTAACAACAACAAGTTAGGCAGGCTGCTTCTGGCCTCTAACTTGCAATTCTGTCTCTGCATCCCAGGTCACTGGGATTACAGACATGTGCCACTGTGTCTGACTCTCCTGCGTTTGAGATACTATCTACTGGTTTTGTAATAGGTACAGCCAGAACTCTTGCCTGTAGGTGTTTGTTTCCTCCTCATTCTGCCTGTACTGTTGCTGCAATTTTTTGTTAAGTGAACATTCAGCGTTTATATTATCATGATAAAGTAAATATTTTTGCGTTTGAGTTACATTTGTTGTGTAGGGTTCTTTCCCCCTTGGAGTTAGTAATTGCTGTATTTTTCTTTTTTTTCTTTTTTTTAATGAAGCGAATATTTATTATGAGTTCTTTACAAAAACTCAGCAATTGAAACTCTGAAATGTGCTCAAACAGGTCCTGCAATCCCATCAATATTATTTTTAAAGGTGTGGTTCCCCTCCCCCCCATATGTGGTCTTGCTATGTTGCCCAGGCTAGCCTTCAATTTCTGGGCTGAAGTGGTGCTCTTGTGTGAGCCTCCTGAGTAGCTTGGGACTATGGTTGCATAACACCATGCCCAGCTTTTTTTATTTTTAAAGAGATTTCCAACTTGGAGTACTCTGTCTGCTCCAGTCCGTACCAGTTTCTCTTTGTTACACAGCTGTGCTCTTGGGACTTCTCATTATCATCACCTTGAGAATTCCTTTCACTGCTTTTCTGTATTAGACTTTCTGCTTCTTGTAGCTCATCTCTTCTTTATTTACTTTGTTTTGGTGGAACACAGTCTCATTTGCTTTGAGAAGGAATAAATTAGAGTTGTGTATTTTTTTAAATATTCCATGTCTGAAAAGTTTTATTGGATTGGCAGTTTATTAAATTCTGGGTTCAAAATAGTTTTTTTTCCTTAATTTGACATCCTTGCCCCACTTTTTAATAGTTCTAGTGTTTTAAAAGTCTGATGCAATTTTTATTCTTGAAGACTTAGAGATTTTCTGGAAGTTGCTTTATTTCCTCCAGCTATAGAACATTTCTCATATTCTTTTTGAGCATTTTTTTCTCCCCTCGCCCCCGTTATCTTTTTGGTGTTTTTACTAACTGAAACTTGGACATTCTGCATGATCCTCCAAATTTTTCTCTTCTACCTTCGTTCTGTTTTGAGATTTACCTACCCTTATTTTCCAGACAAAGGGGATCAGCGTTCCTTATCTAGACTCATGGATCCCTATCTAGACTTTCTTGCTTATCGTCTTGTGTAAACTTTGCCCTCACCCCTGTAGAGACTCCCCAGGTTTGGAGTGATCAGTTTATACTGAGAACAAACTCAACTGCTATAGCTTTTTGGATGGGATGCTGCAGGAGAGAGGAAGTCAATTGACTATGCAAGTTGGGGATAGTATGGCATCTTTCACAGTCTGACTACCTATATTCAGCTCCACAACAGTTCTTGATTCATTGTAGCTCAAGTGAATTTAGGTATTTGCTTATAGCAGTATCTGGTGTAATGGAAAGAAACAGATTGTAGTTAAGGATTGTCCTACCATATATAATGTTAACTTTATCTTTCCTAGCCTTTTTTTTTTCCTCTCCCTGGAGCTAGAGATTGAACCCAGGGCCCTGTGCATGCCAGGCAGGCACTGTACCACTGAGCTACATCTCCAGCTCCTCCTTCCTAGTTCTTTATTCTTAAAGCAGTCGCCTTTTTAGGCTTACGTTCTCTGATCAAATTAGCAGGTTGGAGGCAGAAGACGATTATCAAGTTTCTCTCAAAATTTAATGCTTCTGTATATTAGTGGGTGTGTTTATTTTTGGTTCTGAGGTGTTGGGAATTGAACTCAGGACTTTGAGTGTCTTAGGCAAGTACTCCAGCACTGAGGTAAGGTCCTACTTCCTTTTTTTTTTTTTTTTTTTTTGAGACAGGGTCTTGATGTGTAGCATAGGCTGACATGGAGCTCACTATGTAGATCAGCAGGTTGGCCCCCAACTTGTGTCAGTCCTCCTGCCTCAGCCTCCAGAGATCAGGGATTACCAGTTTGTGCCACTATCCCTTTTATTTTATTTTTATTTTTATGGCAAGAACTTGGTATGCAGCACAGGCTGGCCTAGAATTCAAGATCTCCTTCTTCTACCTCCCAAGTGCTGGGATTACCAGGTGTGGGCCACTAAGTCTGGTTCCGACTCCATTCTTTTGCATGTGGAAATCCAGTTGTACCTTCATCTTTGAAGAAACTGCTTTCTACATTGAAAATAGCCTTGGGACCTTTGTCAAAAATCAAGTGGCTATAAGTACATGGGCTTATTGATTTTTTTTTTTTTTTAATTTTGTTTTGAGACAAGGTCTCCCTGTGTTGTCTAGGCTGATCTCAAACTCCTGGGCTCAAATGGTCTTCCCTTCTCAGCTTCCTGAGTGCTGGGACCACAGGTGCACACCTCTGTGCTTGGCTTATTAATTCTATTATATTGGTTTCTGTTTCTGTTCTCATGCCAGTACTATGCTGTTCTGATTGCTTTAGCTTTGTAGTAAATTTGGAAATTGGGCAGTATTGAGTTCCTCCAACCTTATTCATCTTTCTCAAGAGCATGTTTGATACTTGGTGCTACTTGGAATCCATATGAATTTGAGGATTAGCCTTTCCATTTCTGCAAAAAAGGCCTTTGGAATTTTGGTAGAGAGTTCATTGAATCTATGGAATGCCTTGGATAATATTGACATCTTGACAACATTGAGTGTTCTTATCCATGAACTCAGATGTCTCTCCACTTATTAAAGTCTTTAATTTTTTTGAGCAATGTTTTGTAATTTTCAGGACATTTTAACCTGCCTACTTAGATTTATTTGCAGGTATTTTGTTCTTTTAGATGGTATTATAAACAGAATTGCTTTCTTAGTTTCTTTTCTTTTTTTTATGCTCTGTAATTATGTTTTTTAAATTACCTTTTTTTTTTTTTTTTTTTTTTTTTTTTTTTTTTTTTTTTTTTTTTTTTTTTTTTTTTTTTTTTTTTTTTTTTTTTTTTTTTTTTTTTTTTTTTTTTTTTTTTTTTTTTTTTTTTTCCGTTTCTGGAGTTGGAACCCAGGCCCTCCAGCATGCTAGGCAAGCACTCTCCTACTGAACACCCTCACTCCCTTGCTTTTTTTGAGACAGGGTCTTACACAGTTCCACAGGTTGCCTCTGACCTCACACCTAGAATCCTCCTGCCTCAGCCTCCTGAGTAGTTGTGATTGCAGGCATGCGTCGTGGTACCTGACATATTTAATTAAATCTTACCATGTAATTTATAAATTTGTGCTTATGGTATATCTCTAGTCATTCTAATGAGTTGACAAAAGCACCACCAGCCACACACAGTAGTTCTAGTTTTGTATGTTTTCATATAGCTTTTTAAAGATAATCCTGAATTGTAACTTAGTAAGGAAATCAGAAGTAAAGTTTAACTTGCTACTCTGTCTTGTCACAGTGATTTTTACAAGCATCTGCCATAACTATGTGCATACCTGTAATGCCAGTGGCTCAGGAGCCTGAGGCAGGAGAAATGTGAGTTCAAAGCCAGAGGTAGCCTGTGATCCTGCCTCAAAGCAAAATAGATAAAAAATGGGTTGGGGGTGCAGCTCGGTGGGAGAGCATTTCCAGAGTATGTGGGGAGCCTAGGATTTAATCTCCTAATATAGCTAAATAGATAGATATATAAGTTAGTAATAAGTATAAAGGCATCTGACATAGATGACCTATAATATGTGAAGAGTGTTAAATATTCTTTGTTTACTGTTACACATAAACCACACTAAATGCCTTTCAAAAAGTAAAAGGCAGCATTTTAGATACAAGGAATTTTACTTAAATTGGCATAGTTATGACCAAAAATGTAGGGTAGACATTGCCACCTTATATTTAGTCCATGCCTTTAACATATTAATGAAAACAAATGGAAATATATGTGATTCTCTCGAGTTCTGATTTAATGAAAGAATTTCCTTCATATTTAAACATATTTATATAACCAGTTATATAAAATTAATCTCCAGTAAGTTTTTGAGAGGGCTAGGATTTAGCTCAGTTGGTAGAGCGCTGCGCTGCAGTCTCTGAGGTCCCGAGTTCAATTCCCAGCACCGTAAAAATGGGAGAAGGATCTGGCAATCCACTCCCAAGGCAATCACGAAACAGCCATTGAAAACCCTATGAGGGTCACTATGAGTCAGATACCAACTTGATGGCACCTAACAACAACAACAACAACAAGTTTTTGAGAAGGCATTTCCTCATCGTGAAACATTGAACATTACTAATCCAGTCTGGGGGCTATGGTTTAGCTCAGTTGGTAGAGTTCCATGCTACACTCTGTGAGGACCTGGGTTCCATCCCCAGCACCACAGAAATGGGAGAAGGACGTAGCAATCCACTCCTGAAGCAATCAGCTATTGAAAACCCTATGAGGGTTGCTATGAGTTGGACCCAACTCATAGGCACCTAGCAACAACAACAACAACAACAATGTCTAATTCTTTGGGATTATCTAATATCTTTGGGAATGGAAAACAGTGGTAGCATTTACTAAACTGGAATTGCTACCAGAATACTACTACTACTACTAATAATAACTTAAAAAGATCATTTAACCATAAGCCAATTGTACTTAAATTAGGACTAATTAAAATCTTTTGTCAGCCATTCCTGAGTGTATGAGATTAAAGTACATGTTAAAAAAAAGCTGTGTGAGACATTTCTACTCTGTGGATACTACTAATTGCTAACTTCCTTGAGAAAACCTGTCAAGTCTGCCTTTCACTTACTCCTTTTTTTTTTTTTTTTTTGCTTTAGTGAACTTTATTAATATCCAACATGTATAAGATATTGAATTGGCTTTGGTTGGCTCAATTAGAACTTAGTTACCTAAAATCTGTCTAATATAGGGGTGTACTTTGTTAAAAGAAATTCTAATTCTTAATCCCAGCAGCTCTGGAGGCTGATGCGGGAGAATCACAAGTTGAGGTCAGAGGCAGTCTGTATAATTTAGGGAGACCTTGTCTCCAAATTAAAAAACAAAAAAATGGGCAAAGGAAACATCCCAGTGGTAGAGCACTTGCAAAGTATGTGCAAGGTCCTGGGTTCAACCCTCAAATACTGAAAAAAATTCAAATGCTTTTGTGAAGTAAATGGCAGGAATAAAAAGATTTCCTTTTTAGTGATCTTTAGTTCCTGGTATAGTCTCAAATCCTTGTAATCCTGCCCCCCCCCCCAAAAAAAAAGTAGCCTGTACATGTAAACAGATCCACACATTAACTTTCTAAAATGGAAAACCTTAAAGCTACTTTGTGATGTGATTTGGAGAAATCAGGGAAGTTTATGCTGGTTTAGATGTTTCTAATCATTTTAAGCAAAATCGGCACAAATAACAAAATTTCATCAAACCATATTCTTCACAAATCACAGCTTTATGTTTCACTCACTTCTTAATGCTAGTGAAGATCATTTCTCTTCCAGGGATGTACTTGGGATTCTTCATGTACTCCATTAGAGTCTTTTATCCCCAGGTGATTCTTTTGTTCCTGTTGGCATCTTGTGCCTGTTTCCCTTTTCCACAGGATGCCATTGGGCACACTTCCAAACAGAAATATTGTCTTTTTCAGGATCACCCATTTTTAATTTGTTCTTTTGTCAGTAGTGCTAGGAAAGGTCCTTTCTTGGAAGGTGAATGCTCCACTCTTCTCAATTGCCTTTTCTTTTCCTTTCCTTTTTTTTTTCCTTATGGTTCTGGGAATTGAACTGAGGGCCTTGCAGACTCACTGTGTAAGTCTTCTGCTGCTAAACTACATCCTCAGTTCCTCAGTTGACTTTTCTTATTCTTTATTCTTGGTATATAAAAGCACAACTGACTTAAGTGTGATCTTGGACCCTGCAATTTGGCTGATTTTTCTTTTCTTTCTTTTTCTTTTTTTTGCCATGCTGGGGAGTAAATGTATGACCTTGCACATGCTACACCCCATCCTGAATTCATTTTTAGTTTTGAGAGCTTTCTTACAGCCTTTCTGGAATAGTCTGGGGTAGAAGAGAACAGACAGTTGAGAGAGAGGGACTTCCATCTTCACAATGTAAATCTTCCTAGCACTAGGGCCAAAAGAACAAATGAAAACAAGATAGTTTTACTTCTTTTCTAATTTAGATGTCTTTTATTCTTTTTGCTTGTCTGATTACCATGGCTAGAACTCGTTTTATAGTGTTGGGCAGTAGTGGCAAAACTACTCATCCTTTTCATCTTCCTGATCTTATGGGGAGAGCTTTCAGCCTTTCATCTTTGAGTTTAATCATAGCTTGGAGCTTCCATATCATCATTATCTTGTGAAGAAGTTCCCTTGTATCACTTGATTCTTGAGCGTTTTTATCATGGAAGTGGTAAATATATTTAACTGGCTTCTTGCCTATTTTATGCCTTTTTATATTTTTACCTTTTTAAAAACCTTGAACATGTAAGCTACTTGTAGTAATGGCAAGTGGCTATCTTCCTTGGTGAAGATTGGAAATTGGATAGCAGGAAAGGGTTTTAATGAGATGCCATAGCACATAAAAATCAAGTGGCTTAATGACTTTTTTAAAACTAGAGTTCTGGTATACACTATGTACAAAAATAAGTCATTTAAAAATAATTTTGGAGAAACTGAAAGAATATGGGTGAATATTTGATAGTTCTCAAACAAGAAAGGTCTTTCTTAGTATATAATCAGAAATAAGTGTACAGCAGAGATTGTTTTTATAGTATAAAAATTAAAGTCTTATTACACAAGCACATTTAACACTGAAACAAATGACAATCTGAGAAAATTGTTTCTGTAAAATAACCTTAAGGATTAGTATGCTCAAGAGTCGTTAAGTTAGTGGCAGACTTCTCTGACCTCTCAAAATCGACAATGAGTTAAATATACGAATAGAAAATTTGTACTATAAGTGTTTCATTGTGTGTATAAAAATGGTGTTAGTACTTAGAGAAATGTCAGGTTGCCTCAATGGTACCTCTTGTGCCTACAAAATCAGCAGAGATTGAAAAAATGGGGGCAAAATCAGTTCTGAAGAATATGTGCACTCTGGCTTTCCACTACTGAGTTGGAAAGCAAATTGATGCAAACTTTATGGAGGAGAATTGGTAATATAGGAAAAACTGTAAATTTTTATATTCTTTGAACTAGTTGTATAATTTATCATAAAGAAATAATCATGAGTGCACAATTTTATGTGTATTTCAATAAATATTGAGTACCTACCACCTGCCTGCTAATGTTCTAGGTTCCATGGTGGTAATCAAGCTACAGGGGTCCTACTCTAGGGGAAACTACAGTTTTAAGGGATAGGTAAACACTGATGAAAACACTAAAAATAATTAGGACTTGCATTGAGGCCATAAAGGAAATAAACAGGATACTGTGGTAAGTAACACCTAAGGGTATTTACTTCAGTTGGAGAATGGAAAGGAGAGTGGCTGTCTGAGATCAACCAAAGTGCCACCATGCACTGTGCTGTCCTATCTAAGATGAGTTCTTAGAAGCATTCAGCCAGAACCCACTGATCTAGTAGCTCATACACCAAATGTCTCACCTGCAGATAAATTCCTATAGTCCTTTGAATGATTATTATGGAAACAACCCATCAGCAATAGACTAAAACTAACATGTTGCATGAATGTTTACACCTAGTTCTGTTGGTGAGCAAACAGTCCAATGATAGGTAGATTATCCTTCTGAGAGATAGGAGGAACTGACAGAAAAGATGTAACTTTTCTGACACATCTTGTTTAAAGTTATAAAGGTCAGAAAGATTAGAAGGCTTTGCTTTCACTGTGCATTTATCCTGAAAATCAAGGTGAAGTAAATCTTTCACATTCTGCTATACTGGAGTTTTCTGTCTTCCCTGAGCTTGACTTAAGACAACTGCGTTAACCTTTTTGGCAGGTGTTTTGGACCACAGCCTTACCTCTCCCTGGTAGGGGCAGATGCTGCTGGGAGTCTTCTACTTATTCTATACCTGTCTCCTAGACTATAGTACATTCAACAGTATCTTCTTTTTCAGCCAGTTTCTCTTAAGTCTGTTTCTTTAGCTCTGGTTTTACTAGGACAGTTCATGAGGCATTTGGTCACCTTTAGAGAATCATAGTTACTTTGCTATTTACCTACCTTTATTGAAATTCTTCATTCTAATATTGAGAGTACTGGAAAGAAATCATGCATGGCATGTCAGTACTCTCTTTTGGCATTTATTTATTTATTTGTTTACTGCGGTACTGAGGAATTAAATCCAGGGCCCCATCCTTGCTAGGCAAATGCTCTACCACTGAACCACACTTCTAGCCCCCTTTTTATTTTTTATTTTGAGACAGTGTCTTGCTAAGTTGCACAGCCTGCCTCTGCCCTTGAACACACGATCCTCCTGCTTCTGCCTCCCTAGTCACTGGGATCACAAGCCCAGTTCTGGGCTTGGCTTTTGTTTTTAAAATCAGTCGGATTCTTGAGGCTGTTCAGTTGGAGAGATGTGTCTTGTTTTTAGTCACAGGCTGAACTATTAATATGCAAAGGGCAGGTGAAGTGTAGCTGGATAGGTAGGTAGGTGCCTTGTCATATGTATGCTATTTTTGGTGAAAATTTTGGATGTTTTTCAAAGTATAATAGGAAGCAAAGGCTTAACATGGTTTGTCTTATGTTTTCAAGTGATATCCCTTCTAGTGAATACCCTTTCTAGTGATACCCCTTCTAGTGGTGGGAGGAAAAATATACAGAGAGAAACAGGAAGGAATTAACCTTTTGGTAGTCCTCAGAGAGAGGTCATAGCAGACTTAGATTTTGATAGTAGCAATGGAGATGTAGGAAAAAGTGATGGATTGAGTTATGCATATACAGGTGCTGGGTCTTACTGATATTTTACATATGAGTTTAGAGCTTAAGAGAGTTGAAAGCCAAAGATGTTTATTGAGAGTCAACTTATACTCAGTAGTCATAGATGAGATTTAGTGTATGTCACAGATGAAATTTTCTGAGAGGAAAAGGGCTTAAGACAATTCCAGGGGAAGTCAGTAAGGAAAGGAAGAGGCTGTGAAGGAGTTGGAGAAGGCATGGAAACTCACATGGAAGTCAGATTTATCTTGGAAATCATGAGAAGAGTGTTTCCCAAAAATGGTGTGATTTAGGTGTCTTATTGGAAATTTGCTGAGAAGAAAAAAATGGAAACAAACTACATAGCCAACAATGGGTATTAAATTACTATTATTGTTATTGTTATTGGCAGTACTCTGGGGTTCAATGCATAGCCTCAGACATAGTTTTACGAGCGCTACACTGGGCTGCACCCCCAGCCCATTCTTTATTTTTTATCTTGTGTCAGGATCTCACTAAGTTCCACAGGCTGCCTCTGGCCTTGAACCTGAGATCCTCCTGCTTCCACCTCCCAAATTGCTATGATTACAGATGTAAGCCACCACCTCTGGCCTAAAATGAGGATTAAATTGTTATAGTTCATCTGTTTATCTGCCCTGGATAACCATTTCCTCCCTTTTTTCAGGCTTCTGATTAAGTGCCCCCTCAGTAAGACCTTTTCTGACAATCTGGTGTCTCTCATAAATCCAAGATCCCATGTCTGAGCTTCATCATTATTACCAGCTAAGAAGGAACGAGTACAACCAAATGGGCACAATGATAGAATACTGAGGATTTCTTAGGGAAATATTGATTTTGGATTTGTTGTAAATAATTGATAAAATACTGTGATATAGGACCCCTCACCCCGCTCCCATATAGATGTCTTATTTGCTTGTTGTCTAATGTACAGACTTAGAAAAGACAGAGGTTTATTATTTACTGCTAGTTCTCTAGTGCCTGTAACAATGCCTGATGAATTATAGGCATAATGAACAAATCCTAAGTTTTGTGGGTTTTAAGAACATAGTCATATTTCTATTTTTGTATTCCTCAAAAAAGTGCAGTGGTTCCTAGAAAAGACCAGGTGCAAGGGTGAAAAGAATTCAGTTGAGTGCCAGAGTTTGGACTTCAGGCTTGTACTTTAGTGTAACATCTCATTTCAGTGAGTTTATTCTTTTTGGAATTTTAATCCTATCACTGATTGATTTTAATGACAGCTTTCTGAAAAGGCATAGATTGCCCTTTAAAATTAACTAGAAATTTAGAAAAAAATCTTTTACATTTAGATAAAGATTTAGTTATTCTACCATCTTACTTCCTTCATTGTCTTTCTTCATTACATGTTGGAAACACTGGGCAAAAATCAGTGTTAGTACCCATTGTGCATTGTTGTTGTGGTTGTTAGGTGCCGTCGAGTCGGTATCCAGCTCATAGCGATCCTCATAGGGTTTTCAATGGCTGACTGTTTCGGGATTGCCTTGGGAGTGGATTGCCAGGCCCTTCTCCTATTTTTGTGGTGCTGGGAATTGAACTCAGGACCTCAGAGACTGCAGAGCAGCGCTCTACCAACTGAGCTAAATCCCAGCCTATTGTGCATAGTAAGAATTTATTATAGAAAATTCAGAAGCTATAAGTAAATCCTTAAACATAATTCTATAATTCAGAGGTTATTAACAGTTTCACAAATAACTACTTTAAAACATACAGTTGAAAACATACTATGCTAGTATTTTTCTTCATACATTGTTCTTTCCCATCTCTGTACATCAAAAATAAAGATGTTTTATAGCTGTGTACTGTTTATCTCATTAGAACGTAATCTTGTGTGTAGCTGTATTCTGGACTTTGGAGTTTATGGAAATAAAGAGCCAGGGTGTGGACTTGGTTTATTCCCTGAAGAAGTCAATTTTTATTTCTGCCTTTTTAATTTTTTGAGTGTAAAATATACATTTGTAGAGAGAATAATATGTGGACCACAGACTCTCCAGTGCCTTAATGGATCTTCAGCACTTGCTTATTGTACATGTAGTAGAAGAAGAAAGTTTCAGGTATACATTTCCTCCCTCAGAAAATCTGCTTTCTGTGTACTATCTTTAAAGAGAGATAGGTGCCACGTGGATTCCAAGGTTTCCAGGACAGATGTGACTTCTGATGTCTACTTGTCTTGCTATTTTTTTCTGGTACTGGGGGGTTGAATCCAGGGCCTTGTGCATGCAAGACAAGTGCTCTACCACTGAGCTGCACCCTCAACCTCTTTTTTACTTTTTATTTTGAGGTAAGTATTTGCTAAGTTGTACAGG
The DNA here is from genome assembly GCA_007922755.1 of Pedetes capensis. Taxonomy (NCBI): domain Eukaryota; kingdom Metazoa; phylum Chordata; class Mammalia; order Rodentia; family Pedetidae; genus Pedetes; species Pedetes capensis. The sequence continues at coordinate 11,430 of VMDO01004567.1, forward strand.
CTGCCTCTAGCCTTGAACTTGGGATCCTCTTGCCTCAGCCTCCTAAATTGTGTATTACAGACATGTGTCACGGTATCCAGTTAACAGAAAAATTTTAATATTAATCTTGTTAGGGCAAAGTTTTTTCCTTTTCAAAAAGTTGTACAATATTTCAAAATATGAAAAGTAAAGCCACTCATTTTTTTTTTAGAAGTCAATGAAAGGATTCTATTTTGCAAAGCTGTACTATGAAGCTAAAGAATATGATCTTGCTAAAAAGTAAGTACCAAACTAAACATGAGCTAGTTTTCAAAATCAGTGCCTTAATCTCATGTTCTTTGAAATAGGAAGAATCGCTGAAGAACATAATATTTTTACCTAAGTGTATACTGGAATAAAGGATTCATCACTATCTCAAACTGATGTTAAGTTGAGCCCAGAAGGACTATTTCCTGAAGGCTGTGTATTTATATCTAGGACAAGAAATTATTTGGCTTAAAACACTTTTCCTAAAATTTGTCCTCAATTAGAATAAAAGAAGATCATGTCTGTATCTTAATTTCTTCCTGGTTAGATACCTGGTACTTTTATTAGCTGAAGAAGAGCAAAATTAAAATGTGATTAGTGGGTAGGAGAATAGAATTTGTAATGGATCTTTAATTGACTCAGTAGTTGATGTCTTCAGGTTCTGTTCCGCCAGTAAGGCAAGATACTTGGTGATTCTGATTTCCTGGAACAGCTTAAAGCAGGAAATGAGGAGGGAGGCACATTATTAAAGGGAAGAGGAGAATGCTGATAAGAACAGAAAGTGGGGCTGAGGATACAGTTCTGGTTTCACTTGGGAATAAGGCATTTGGCTACCTTTGGAGAATGATAGTTCCTTTGCTGTTTACCTGCCTTAGTTGAACGTCTTCCCATGTACAAAGGCCCTGGGTTGTTAATCCGCAGCAGAGAAAATGGAAAAAGGAAAGGGGGTGCGGGGAGGAAAATGGTAGTATCTATCAGACAAGACGTTTTTCATCATTTTGTTTTCTTATGCTGCTGGGGATTGAACCCAGGACATTGCACATGCTGGAAAAGCACTCTACCATGAGCTACATCCCCAGCACTCAAATGGTGACATGTTATATAACTAGTAGCATTGGAACCATTAACCCTTGTTTCTTGTTAATGTGTGAGTCTTTCCCTGAGTCTTTCTTTGGTCTAGTTTCTCTTATGGTACCACTATTTCTGAACCTGCAGGACCCTCTCTTTTGGTGCTTATTTCATTTAAGAAATGAAGTTACTTTTATGTGATAGTGTTGTCAGTCGTTTTCCTTCTTTTCAAATGTAGCTGAGAAGACTTGTTAAAAATGATTTTCCTGCTTAAAGGATAAACATATTCTCTTAATTATTTGGGAAATTGTTGCTGTTTAATGTTTTGCATTATATCTTTAAAAATCCTTAATATAGTTTATAATCACCTTTCTTATTTATATGCAGAACTCTGTAGTGCTTTACCAAATGTGATCGGAAAGAAAAAGCATTTTATATGTTTGCTTCTTATATGTACATAGCACTAGAAAAAACATTTGGTAAATGGAGCATTTAATGGCAAAATGAGTGTGGTCCATGCTGTGTGTTTGTGTTTTAAATGTTATCCATTTGTCCATGTGAATACTTTTGAGTTACATGCTGTGTGTTTGTGTTTTAAATGTTATCCATTTGTCCATATGAATACTTTTGAGTTATTTGCATATTCTACTTTAAATAATGGTGATCAATACTTGAATAACAATTAGTTTGATGGCTGCTTTGGTTTAGGGCATACTCTTCAATTAGCATTTAAGCAAAATCATAAGTTTAACAACCTAAAGATTATTTTTGTATTACTATTTTCAGGTACATATCTACGTATATTAATGTGCAAGAGAGGGACCCCAAAGCTCACAGATTTCTGGGTCTTCTTTATGAAGCAGAGGAAAACACAGACAAAGCTGTTGAGTGTTATAAGGTAATTAATTATAGGATGAAAATACAGCTTTTGCACAGCCAGACACATAATACCCATAGTATTTTATATAATGAATAATTCAGATATATTTTATGGGTATCATGAAAACAAGCATTGGTATCATAGCACCAGTAAGTGACATAACTTGGAACAGATTTAAAATTATTTCGCCCAAATACACTATAATTTAACACCTATGACATTTAGGTCTAACATGGTAAGAGATGTTCTTGTATATGTTTTTTGCATTCACCTAATTAAACCATAATTTTACTTGATTCATTTGTACAAAATTCCAGGACACTTATTGTAAAGGTTTTTTTTTTGGGGGGGGCAGCACTGTGGGTTAAGCCCAGGGCCTTGCACATATTTACATATTTGCAATAGTGCTACCACTGGGCAGTACCACTAGTCCATTTTTTATTTTTTATATGGAGACAAGGTTTCACTGAGTTATGCAGGGTGCCTCTGGCCTCAAACCTGTGATCCTTTTGCCTCTGCCTCCTGAGGTGCCAGCATTACAGGTGTGAGCTACCATGCTCAGTTTATTATAACAACTTTGAAATAACATTGTCATCTAGGAATAGAATTTTTTATGAGTGCATTGATAGTTTTTTTTAATCTTTGAATGACTGTGTATATTGATACATACAATTTATTGTGTACTAATTTATTATTTCTTTTCCAATATCAGCGTTCAGTGGAATTAAATCCAACACAAAAAGATCTTGTATTGAAGATTGCAGAATTGCTTTGTAAAAATGATGTTACTGATGGAAGAGCAAAATACTGGGTTGAAAGAGCAGCTAAACTGTTCCCAGGAAGTCCTGCAGTTTATAAGCTAAAGGTAAAAAAAACACAAACCAAACAAAGCATGTAAAGGGAGAAAAGGAGAAAAAAATTATCATTATCATTATTATTATTATTATTATTATTATTATTTGGTGCTGGGGATCAAACCCAGGACCTTGCATATGCTAGCCAGGTGCCTTACCACTATGCTACATACCCAACCCGAAAAGGAGAAAATTAAGATACAACCATTTCTAATAGTTAGAGAATAAATTACTTCCCAGTTAAACAAAAAAAACAAACCTTAAACAGGGGAGTGTTAGTTTATGTTTCTTTAAAAGTTGTTTTTTTTTTCTCTTAAACTGTCTTTGTGAGCATGCCCTGTCTTTGTGAGCATGCCATGCACTGTGATTGTTTGCAAGTGATACCTCATTTACTCTTTGGGAGTAGTTAATATTTTAGAGATTTTAGAACTGTACTTTTGTAGTTAATGGTAGAGCTAAGATTTAAACTCACTCTGGTATAAATTTATTTTTCACTAGATGAAGAGCACCTACAGGTAGAAAATTTATTGTTGGGTGCCATCAAGTCGTGTCTGACTCACAGCGACCCTTATAGCGTTTTCAGTGGCTGTTTTGGAATTTCCTTGGGAGTGGATTGCCATATCTTCTCCCATTTTTGCCGTGCTGGGAATCTACTTGGGACCTCAGAGACTGCAGAGCGGTGCTCTAACAACTCTGCTAAATCCCAGCCAGTAGAAAGTTTAGAGCTATTATAAAGAAGAGTTTTCTAATAACTATTATCAAAAAATGGAAAGGATATTCTTAGGGATGTTGAGGTTTCCAAGCAAAAGATAAAAACCAGTTTCTCTATTACATTAGAAGTCCTTGCTAATATTTATTTATTTATTTCTGGCTTTTTGAGACAGAGTCTCATTATGTCACCCATGCTGACCCTGAATTTGGAGTCTTCCTGCCTTAACTTCCTGGTTGCTGGATAATAGGGATGTGCCATCACATCCCACTTTGATTGTTTTATTGAGTAAAATACAGTTTGCTAAGTAACTCTTTTGGAGGAAGTTTTTCCAAATGTTTTTGGCAAACATTTTAAATGTATGTTGTTATGCAGTTTTAAATGTGTAATATATGCCTACATACATTGTTAGGTATGTACATGCAATATTAAATCAATGTATGGTTTTAGCTGTCCTTTTACCACCATTATACATGTTTCTGATAGAATTTAAAAAATTTTTTATTTAGAAATGGTCTCATAATGGCATTGCTATTTTATTTTATATTTTAAATTTTAACACATAATTGAAGGCCAGGGCTGCTTTTGCACATATGCAGGGGCCAAGTATAAGTTTATGGAAATGATCCAGAAGGAGAGAGATTGATGAGGGGGCAATAGGGATTTAATACCAAGCACTAGTGAGGGGTTTGGTCTTGGGTAGACAGGGAGCCAGGGAGATGAGTGCAAGTATGTAAGGTAAAGTAGAATCTAACATGATGGCTTCACTTTCCTTGGTAAAGGGTAAGTTGAAAGGGAGGGTTGAAGGGAAACTGGATACAAAGTGATCTTTTCAGGGAATGGAGATAGTGAGTCTTTTAAAAACGAAATAGTATTTTGTTCTAGGCAATACCAGTTTTAGGTGTGAGATAATGAAAGTCAAATCAGCCTCAGGTTGAGATTTCCCAAATTTTGTATGTCCAACCCCACAGTTCAACTGTTTGCATGTAGGCACAGGTTAAACAGTTGGAAGGATTTTTCTAAGGAAAGGTAGAGGGAATTAAGTGAAGGGATCTACAAGCAAACAGTAATCATGAAATTAAGGAGTATTGTATTTTAGCTTGATAGAGAAGTGTGTGTTACAGAAAATTAGAACTCGGTGACGTTATTGTACTGAAGGGAGCTTTCCATGGTGGAGGAGAATATATATGGCAGTGAGAGTATGTGGGCCCCCAGTGAAGTGGAAGAATAAGGAAGTGGTCTGAGTGATATGAGGAAAATACAGATTTTGACTATGTGTATCAGTGGCAAATGGATGGCTGAGTTTGGAATTAAAGAAACTGAATAGCTAAGCTACTGCATTTCTTGCATAGTTTCAATTGTACCAATGACAGTTGTTAGAGATGAGGAATGACTTATTCCAGTTGGCCTCCAAATTGTTCACAAAAGCTATGAGAGGAAATATGATTTGCGGTAGCAGTGGGGAGTGAGTAGACCAGGAATCCCAACTTGCTGTGTGTAGGCTGGGAGAGAAGGCTGTTATGGCAGAGAGGTAGCAGAAGCTGTCATGATGTGGTCCTCTGTTCAGCTAAGGTCAGGAGGTGAAACAGTGCTTTGAGAGGAGGATGAAGATAGCAGGATAGTAGGAGTATCAGGATGGGAGGATTCAGTTTCAGAGAGAGCCTAAGCAGTTTGAAAATAAGGACCCTGGTGGTGAGGATTGATAGGGGAGGCCTAGGTTCTAGGTGGTGTCTGAGATGTATAGAGACACTAGGCAGGACGGTCTTTGTAGTCTCTGAGGTAAATATGGGCAAGCACAGCTGCTGAAGTAATCCTGGACGCTCTGTTTACATAAAGTTCTTAAGGTTCCACATCTGGAACTGCTCTCTAAAGGGGCTGATAAGGTATGTAGGATGGCACTTTTGGTGGCATCTTCTTGAAGTTTGTCACAATGGACTGTTGCACATGAACCATGGCTTATTTAAAATTTTGCAGATGGTTAATCTAGGTTAATGATTTTTTTTTCTCAAATAGGAACAGCTTTTAGATTGTAAAGGTGAAGATGGATGGAATAAACTTTTTGACTTGATTCAGTCAGAACTTTATGCAAGACCTGATGATGTCCATGTAAACATCCGACTAGTGGAGCTGTATCGTTCAAATAAAAGATTGAAGGACGCTGTAGCCCACTGCCAGGAGGCAGGGAGGAACGTAGCTTTGCGTTCAAGTTTAGAATGGAATTCATGTGTTGTACGGACCCTTAAGGTAAGTAAAAGCTGTCGGGTCTCTATACTTCTACATATATATTCTTGTTGTTGTTTTGAGATAGAATCTCACTCAGTAGCTAAGCTGGCATAGGATTTACATTGTAGCCCAGGCTAACCTAAAACTCATTGTGATCCTCCTGCCTCAGCCTCCTGAGTGCTCGGATTATAGGTGTGTACCACTATGCTTGGCTCTCTATATTTCTGTTGACATACATCTCTTTGTACATAAGCAGTCCCCTGAAACACTTAAATATCTTTCATGTTTATAGAGCAAATATAAAATAAAAAATTTATCAGGATCCTTTCAATTTATAATGGATAGATTAAGGGAAATAAATATGACAAATACTGTACATTTTTGTATTTATATTTACAATGCTGATGTAAAAACCAGTACAGTTTCACACGATAGGAAAAGGCCAAGGAATTTGTACATATGTCAATTTCTTAAAATTTGATGAAGATTTGTAACTTACTGTTCTTTCTATAAAATAGGAATATCTGGAGTCTTTACAGTGTTTGGAGTCTGATAAAAGTAACTGGCGAGCGACCAATAAAGAGTTACTTCTAGCCTATGCTAACCTTATGCTGCTTACACTTTCTACCAGAGATGTGCAAGAAAGTAGAGAATTATTGGAAAGGTATGTTGAAGGAGAGTGCTTCAGCATAAATTCCAGATTTTCTTTTTGCAGTAATTGGCTCATTGGTCTAAACTTCTTTGTTATTGTGGTTAGGTGCCGTCAAGTCAGGTCCAACCCACAGCGACCCTATGTACAACAGAATGAAACACTACCTGATACTGTGCCATACACATTATCTTTTTTATGTTTGAGCCAGTTGTTGCAGCCACCGTGTTTCTTCTCATTTTGTGTCATGTCACATTAGCAAATCCAGAGGCTTTACTCCATTTCCATCATTAAGGTTCACTCTACTTTAAGGAGGCCACTCTTCCCCAGTCATGTTTGAATGCCTTCCATCCTGGGGGACTCATTTTCCGGCATTATATTTTACCATGTTTCTGTGCTATTCATAGGGTTTTCAGTGGCTAATCGTTTCAGGAGTGGGCTATTGGGTCCTTCAGCCTAGTCTTAAGTCTAGAAGCTCAGCTGAAACCTGTCCACCATGGGTTGCTCTGCTGGTATCTGAAATACTGGTGGCATAGCTTTAGTTATAACAGCAACATGCAAGCCCCGACAGCAGGACAAATTGACAGACGTGGGGAAAACCTCTTTACAGCATCGTTATTTCTGTGATGTACCTAGAAGTTATTGGTAATAACATGAAACACTTGGAGGAAATCTTATTTTTTCTTGTTTTATGGGGATATTTTAATAAGTTTTGTTTTGTATCCCTTTGATTTTTAGAGAATTCTTATATTTTAGTTTAGCTTTAATTACAATTGGCCTTATAAAATATTTAGTTTTGGCATACTTAGTAAAGAGTCAAGCCTTAAAATGAATACTCTAATTCTAACTGCTACCCTACATTTCACTTTTTAAAAATGGGATAGTTTTGAGTAAAATCAGATAACAAAGTTCTTTGTTGTTGGATGGCTAGGTTCAGATCTCCTAGTATAAGCACTTAGCAGTGTTTCAGAAAACACTGTTTTGACTTAGCAAGCTGGGTGTGGTGGTATATGCCTGTAAATCCTAGCAACTCGAGAGGTGGAGGTAGGAGGATCATAAGTTTGAGGTCAGAGAAAGTGTGCATAACTTAGCAAGACCCTATCTCAACATAAAAAATTAATAAAATGGATTGAGGGTATAGCTCAGTGGTAGAGTACTTGGAAAAGTATCTGTGAGGCCCTGGATTCAGTCTCCAAGTACTGCAGGATAAAAAAGGAACAAAACTACTCAAATATAATATATGAGCTTTCTTTTTTTCAAAACTTTGAGTTTTGGTAAACAATATCTTCATTTTCTGAAAGTCAATCCCATTGAACAAAATGATCATTTGGATTTGTATAAGGATATTAGTTTAGAGCAGGGGCTAATAAGATTTATGGACCAAATATGGCTGCCTGCCTGATTTTGTAAATAAAGGATTATTGGAACCTTTGATGCCTCCCAAAGATCTATCTTTGTGGGTTATTTCTGTTAGTTTTTGTTATATTAGAAATTAAAACTGAGAAATTAAAAAAATATTTAATTTATAATAGCATTTTTCATGAAAAATAATTATTTTCCAAAACAACAAAGAGAAGAGTGGTACAGTTTAGCATTATTGTAGTCTTTTTAATGTCTGCCTTACTTCAACACAACTGAATTCTAATCAATTTCTAATCAACTTCTAATCAACGCATTGAGTTTGTTAAGCTATTACATGTTATGAAGCCTCTGGAAAATTCAGCTATAGGTACATCAGAAAATGAGAGTGAAAAGGGAAAAAGTTTCTTAGTATTAATAAAATAACTTCAACTTCCCCTTAAGAGGTCTTTGAGAATCCTCAGAAGTCTCTAGACTTTACTTGCTAGAAATTGTGGTTTCTTTGGTTTCTTTATTATAAGCTACTTTGAAATCATCCTTCATATTCCAGTGCTTGTTTTTTACTTTTCTTATAAAGTGAAGATTTTGAGGATCATTAAGATTTAGAAGATTGCAAATGTCTATAAGAAATACAGTTTAACTCTGTAGTTATCTATGTAGTAAGAGCAATTTTATTGTTAATACCCAAATATCTGCCAGTATTGATACCCACATATCTGTGACTGTAAGGCAGGAAGTAACTATTTTGGAGTAAGATATTGTAGAAGGTAAGCTTGAAGTCTAGCAAGAATGCAGGATAAAAATAAGCACTAGATGGTTCATCTGTTTCATTTATGAAGGAGAGTAAAGGCTAATAAGGAGTTTGAACATGGAAGATGGAGCTTAAAATAAACTTATTTTATTTTGAAGTAAATAATGAAACTGTTCAGAATGCAGTAGGTATGGACTACCTGTTTAATATTTTAATGTTCCAGTTTTGATAGTGCTCTTCAGTCTGTGAAATCTTCTGTGGGTGGAAATGATGAACTGTCAGCTACTTTCTTAGAAATCAAAGGACATTTCTACATGCATGCTGGGTCTCTGCTTTTGAAGATGGGTCAGCATAGTGATGTTCAGTGGCGTGCTCTCTCTGAGCTGGCTGCTTTGTGCTATCTCATAGCATTTCAGGTAAGCCTTTGCCAATTTTAGGTGCAATTGACATTTACACAAGACTTTGTTTTGTTCTCCTGGATGTGTGTCCTGGTGTGTAATGTAAGTATGTGAATAAACTTGAATAATTAAAGTTCCAATGAAAGTCATTTTGATGGGTTAATAAGAAAGTAATTTTGATGGGTTAATAATAACGAAGTGTATACAATACTGGGCTGGGATTTAGCTCAGTGGGTAGAGCGCTGCGCTACAGTCTCTGAGGTCCCGAGTTCAATTCTCAGCACCACAAAAATGGGAGAAGGACCTGGCAATCCACTCGCAAGGCAATCCGGAAACAGTCAGCCATTGAAAACCCTATGAGGGTCGCTATGAGTCGGATACCAACTCGATGGCACCTAACAACAACAACAACAACAACAATACAATACTAGTTAGGCTGGTGAGACAGGTAGGTTGATATGGTATTGTTGACAATCTATATTGCTATGACTTACTTGAATATCCATTTGAAGAGTTTGGTCTTTTTTATGTTATCATTTCTAGAAACATAATAATAAAGACATAATTTCACATATAGGTAAAACTTGATTAAAGAAGGACACCTATCATAGTACACATCTGTAATCCTAGCACTTGGGAGGCTGAGACAGGAGGATTGAGAGTTTGAGGCCAGCTTGGGCAAAATAGTGAGACCCTGTCTCAAAAACCACAACAAATACAAACAATAACAAAAAACAAAGATGTATATGACAGAGACCTAATAAGCAAATTTAGGGATATTATTAAGGTACGATAGAAGAATGTGATTACCATTTTATATGTTAATTGAAAAATATATACATAGATAACTTGTATGTAGTATATATTATGACATACAATAGTATATTCATCTTTGAAAACATATAATGCCTTTCCTTACACAAAGAACATGAAAGAAATATGCCCAAATGTTAGTCGTGTGTCTACATGATGAGATACTTGGTAGTACCTTTCCCAATGCATTTTTCTAGTTTTAGTGTCTTGTGTGAGCTGATTGTTGTTGTTAGGTGCTGTTAAGTCAGTTCCAATTCACAGCGACCCTATGTACAACAGAACTAAACACTCTCTGACACTGTGCCATGCCTGGCACTATTGTCAGTGCTTCTCTGCTATTCATAGGCTTTCCAATGGTGGATTATTTCAGGAGTGGATTGGCAGGTCCTTCGTTCTAGCCTGCAGTACCTGATATTCCCAGGTGGTCTCTCATCTAAGGACTAATGAGACGGACCCTTCTTAGATTCCAGGGTAGGTGGGATCAGATGCTTAGGGTGCTATGGCTGCAGATGTGTGAGCTGGTATTACTTCCAAAATGAAAAGAAAAAGCAATCTCTCAAAGAAGCATTAACACAGGTTTATAAAAACGATTGAGCCTGCAGCCCGCTGTTGCATCCAATCCTGTCAGATCTCAGAAGCTAAGCAGGATCAGGCCTGGTTACTACTTGGATGGGAGACCTCCTGGGAACACCAGGTGCTGTAGGCTTGAGAGAAGGACCTGGCAACCCACTCCTAAAAAACAATCAGCCATTGAAAACCCTATGAATAACAGAAGCACTGACAATAGTGTTTTGCCTGTTGTACATAGTTGGACAACTACTTGATGGTACCTAACGAGTCTCTACTACTTACCCACCCTGGAGAAACTAAACTGGCCTTTTTTGTTGTTTTTGATTTTTTTCCCTCTCTTCTCTCCCTCTCCCTCTCTCTCTTCTTCCTTCTCTCCCTCTTTCCTTTCCTCTCTCTCTCCCTCCCTCTCTCCCTCCCTTCCTTCCTTCATTTGTTCTTCCTTCCTTCATTTCTTTGTCTTGGTGTTGAACCTAGGGCCTTCTGCATACTTTGCAACTGTTCTACCACTGGGCTATACCCCCAGCCACTTTTTAATTTTTTATCATGAGACAAAGTCTCACTAAGTTATGCAGGCTGCCTCTGACCTTGAACTTGTGATCCTCTTGCCTCTGCCTCCCAAGTCGCTGGGATTGCAGGTATGCACCATCGTGCCTGGCTATTCACTTTTCAGGAGAGCCCAGTAGAGCTTGGAGTAATTTGGTTCTTTTTGCTTCCTTATAATGGAATAAAAATATTCTTTAAGATGCTACCTATGAGATAATTTTCCTAATATTATTTGTTTACCATTCATCATTCTTTCAGTTTTTCATAGGATATAACAGAATCAATATACTCTCCTGGTTGTGCCACTTTATCTCAGTCGTAACCCAGATCAACCATACGCTTTGAAATTGTTGTCCATAGTGGTGGTTCCAACCATGATTCACCAGTAGGGTTCCCATCTCTTCTGCTGTAGTTTATGCATGGTAGAAAAGTAATCAAATTAAATCCTTCATTTCCTTGATTGTAAATTGAATTGTTATTATTAGAAAGTAATTTTTAAGTGCTCTTTGTAATGAATCTTGAATAGAATATATAAATTCCTTTGTTCCCATTTTCTGGCATTCTGTTTTCTGATGAAGTTTAATCATTAATTATTTGTTCATTATCAAAAAATTGTAATACAAAGGAACATTTAACTGTTAGAAATGTGGGTAGCACTGAATTAACATCTTTGATTCTAAAATTATCAGGTTCCGAGACCAAAGATTAAATTAATAAAAGGAGAAGCTGGACAAAGTCTACTGGAAATGTTGGCTCATGATCGTCTGAGTCAATCAGGTAACAGTAATGTTTTAACTGATTGAATTAAGCCAAAAGGAAATTTAGGAGACATCTTTTTTCTGTTGAGAAAATGATTTGTCATAATTACCTATTTCTTTTTGGGAATTTAGCAAAGGGTGATAAGTGTGGAAGGGATTAAAAAATAGTATATTCTTCTACAGCATTAATTACTTGATATTGTTTGCTCCCAGATGGAGATAATTCCTTAACTCCTTTTTTTTTATTGGAATTTTTTAATGTATAACTTAATGTGATTCATTATGACATGCTTTTCATTCTGACATTTCCATATATGCATTTTGATGTACATTATTCACATAGGTTCCCCCTTACTCTCTTCTACGCTTCCCCCCCCATCCCACCCACTAAAGACTTCTCTGTCATTTACTTGGTAATATTTTTCTATATGTCCTTGGGTTCCACTTCTGTTTAAGATAGAAACTTTTCCTGCAATGAACTTTGTTTTTATCTTGTCAGAACTATTGCATGCTTTTTCTAGACCATTTATAATAACACCATTCCTAGCTTTTTTTTTTCCTTTTATTTTGATCCGACCTTTGAATAGGATTTTTCCTTCTTATAATTTTGATTCAGCTCCCACATATGAGTGAGAATGTGTGGTGTTTTCTTTCTGAGCTTGTGTTTGTTCACTTAAAATAATTTTCTCTAATTCTGTCCATTTTGCTGTGAATGACCTTATTTCATTTTTCTCGATTGCTGAGTAATATTCCATTGTGTATATGTGCCATAGTTTTTTTATCCATTCTTCTGTTGAAGGGCACTTTGGTTGATCCCATATCCTTGCTATTGTGAAAAGCGCTGCATTGAACATGGAGGTGCAGGTGTCTCTGTGGTATGATGACCCGTCTCCCTTTGGATAAATTCCCAGTAGTGTTGTAGCTGGGTCATATGGTAGATCTATTTTCAGTTTTTTAAGATACCTCCATATTGATTTCCACAGTGGTTGGACCAATTTACAGCTCCACCAACAATGTAAGAGTGTTCCCTTTTCCCCACAACCTCGCCAGCATTTGTTGTTATTTGTTTTATTAATCTTGGCCATTCTTACTGGTGTAAGGTGAAATCTCATTGTTGTTTTAATTTGCATTTCCCTAATGGCTAGGGATGTTGAGCACTTTTTCATGTGTTTCATGGCTTTATGGACCTCTTCATTTGAGAGCCGTCTACTCAGTTCCTTTGCCCATTTGTGTATTGGGTTATTTGTTTTTTTGGGAGTTTTTTTCTTGAGTTCTTTATAAATTCTAGTAATTAGACCTTTGTCTGATGTATAAAATGAGAAAGATTTTTATGCCATTCCGTGGGGGTTTCCTTGACTCTGTTAATTGTTTCTTTTGCTGTGCAGAAGCTTTTTAATTTCATGTGATCCCATTTATCTATTCTTGTTGCAATTTCTTGAGCATTTGGAGTCCTATTAAGGAAATACTTTCCTATGCCTATATGATGGAGTGTATTGCCTGTCTTGCATTCTATAAGTTTTAAAGTTTCTGGTTTTATGTTGAGATCTTTTATCCATTTTGAGTTACCTCTTCTGTATATTGAAAGATGCGGGTCACTTTTTCTGCATGCGGATGACCATATTTTGCAGCACCATTTATTGAAAAGGCTGTCCTTTTTCCAGTTTACTTGCTTTACTCCTTTGTCGAAAATCAGGTGGCTATAGGTGTGTTGAGGTATTTCTGGGTCTTCTATTCTGTTCCAGATGTCTTTGGGCCTATTTTTGTGCCAGCACCAATCTGTTTTTGCTACCACTGCCTGGTAGTATAGCTTGAAGTCAGGGATTGTGATTCCACCTGCATTAGTTTTGCAGCTTAAGAGTGTTTTGGCTCTATGTGGTCTTTCGTGGTTCCATATGAATTTTTGGATCATTTTTTCTATTTCTGTAAAGTCAGTCAGTGGAATTTTAATGGGTATTGCATTGAATCTATAGATTGCTTTTTGTAGGATAGCCGTTTTTACTATATTAATTCTCCCTATCCAGGAGCAGGGAAGGTCTTTCCATTTTTCAGTGTCCTCTGCTATTTCTTTGTTTAATGTTTTGAAATTTTCCTTGTAGAGATCTGAAGGGTCTTTGGTTAGATTGATTCCAATGTATTTGCTTTTCTGGTGGGCTATCATGAATGGTAATTTTCCTGAAATTTCCTTCTCTTCCTGTTTGCAGTTGGTGTCAAGAAAAGCTATTGATTTTTGTGTTAATTTTGTAGCCTGAGACTTTGCTGAAGGAGTTAATTAGTTCTAGCAGTTTTCTGGTTGAGGTTTTGGGGTCTTTCAGGTATTAGATCATATCATCTGCAAATAAGGATAATTTGACCTCTTCCTTACCAATTTGTATCCCTTTGACTTGTTTCTCTTATCTGATTTCCCTGGCAAGGACTTCAATTACTGTGTTAAATAGAATAGGAGAGAGAGGACATCCTTGTCTTGTTCCAGATCTAAGAGGAAATGGTTTCAGTTTTTCTCCATTTAATATAATGTTGGCTGTAGGTTTGTCATAAATGGCTTTTATGAAATTAAGGTATTTGTCTGTTATACCTATCTTCTCCAGCGTTTTTATCATGAAAAGGTGTTGCACTTTGTCGAAGGCCTTTTCAGCATCAATTGAGATGATCATGTGGTTTTTGTTTGCCAGTTTCTTGATATGTTAGATTACATTAATTGATTTCCATATGTTAAACCAGCCTTGCATCTGTGGTATAAATCCCACTTGGTCATGGTGAATAATCTTTTTCATATGCTGCTGTATTCTGTTTGCCAGAATTTTATTAAATATTTTTGCATCTAGATTCATAAGGGAGATGGGTCTATAATTCTCTGTTGTAGATGAATCTTTTCCTGGTTTAGGTATCAGGGTGATGGTAGCTTCATAGAATAAATTTGGGAGTGTTCCCTCCTTTTCTATTTTTTGGAATAATTTGAAGAAGAGAGGTATTATATCTTCTTTAAAAGTTTGGTAGAATTCTGCTGTGAATCCATCAGGACCTGGGCTCTTCTTTGTTGGGAGACTTTTAATTACCTTTTCTATTTCTGTATATGTAATGGGCTTGTTTCAGTCAGTTATGTCTTCTGGGGTTAGCTTTGGTAGGTCATACGTGTTAATAAATTTGTCCATTTCTTCTGCATTTTCGTATTTTTGGGAATACAGTCTCTCATAGTAATCCCTGACAATTTTCTGTATTTCGTTGAAGTTGGTGGTTGTGGACCCGTTGTCTTTCATAATCCGTACTATGTTGGATTTTTCCTTTTTCTTTTTTTGATGAGGTTGGCCAGAGGGGTGTCTATTTTATTAATCTTTTCAAAGAACCAGCTCTTAGTCTTATTAATTTTTTGAATTATCTCTTTGGATTCTAATTGAGTTATTTCTCCCTTTATTTTTGTAATTTCCTTTTGGGTGTTCCTTTTAGGATTGATTTTTTGTTGGGTTTCTAGCGTCTTAAGATGCGTCATTAGGTCATTTATGTGGCACTTCTTCAGTTTATTGATGAAGGCACTTAATGCTATAAACTTCCCTCTTAAAACTGCCTTTGCTATATCCCATATGTTTTGGTAGGATGTATTTTCATCATCATTTGATTGTAGGAATTTTTTGTTGTTGTTGTTTGTTTGTTTGTTTGCGGCACTGGGGGTTGAACCTCGGGCTTTGCGCTTGCATGCTTTGCAAGTGCTGGACCACCGAGCTGCACACCCAGCCCATTTTTTTACTTTTTTGAAACAGGGTCTGACTAAGTTACGAAGACTACCTCTGGTCTCGAACTTTCGATCCTCCTGCCTCTGCCTCCTCAGCTGCTGGGATTACAGGTGTGAGCCACTGCGCCCAGCTGATTGTAGGAATTTTTCAAATTCCAATTTGATTTCATCAGCGATCCATTGGTCATTCAGCAGTGTATTATTCAGTCTCCATGAGTTTGTAAAATTTCTGGAATTATTCTTGCTCTTGAGCTCCAATTTTATCCCATTATGATCTGATAAGGAACAGGGGATAATGTCTACTTTTTTGTATTTGTTGAGGGAGTTCTTATGGACTAGCATATGATCTATCATAGAAAACGTTCCATGTCGAGCTGAGAAGAATGTGTTTTCCTCATCGTGTGGATGAAATATTCTGTATATATCTGTGAGATCCAACTGGTTTAGGGTGGAGATTAGATTTGACGTTTCTCTGTTGATTTTTCGTTTTGATGACCTTTCTCTTGATAAAAGTGGGGTATTGAAGTCTCCTATTATTATTTATTCTGGTCCAATAAGGTTCTTTATATTCTATAAGGTTTATCTTATAAAGCTAGGTGCCCCTGTGTTTGGGGCATAAATATTTAGGAGCATTATTGATTCTTGATTGATTGTTCCTTGTATTAAAATGTAGTGTCCTCCTTTGTCTCTTCTAATTAGTTTTGGAATATAATTTAATCTATCTGAAATTAGAATTGCAACACCTGCTTTCTTTCGTTCCCCCCCTGCTAGGTATACGTTTTTCCAGCCCTTAACTCTCAGTTTATTCCAGTCTTTGTGAGTTAGATGAGTTTCTTGAATACCACATATTGATGGTTTGTGTTTTTTCATCCAGTTAGCCAGTCTCTGTCTCTTAATTGGCAGGTTAAGACCATTTACATTAATAGTGATTATTGAGTAGCATTTATTGTTATATATCCAGTCATTACCTGTTACCTGTTTATGAATCGTGTTTGCTTTGGTCCTTTCTTGGGTTGCAGTCATTTCAGCTAACTAATTCTTTGATTTCCTTTATAGGGTTGTCTTATCTCTCCTGGATATGGTAATTGATTTACAGTCCTCGCCAGGATTTCAAGGGTGCTTGTAGTATTCATTTTAATTTCTCTTAGCATGTTTATAACCATGATTCTGAATTCCAAATCAGAGATCTCTAAGAGTTTTGAGTCTTTGGAGTTATTTGTTGGGAGGCTTTGGTCTGTGGGGCCTTCAGATCCATCCTGCCCCTTTGTGTTTTTTGTAGGTTTACTTTGTTTGCCCATAATATGGTCTGGGAAATAGAATTCATCTCTCCTGAGTGTGCAGAACTTCTCCCTCTGTTATTCCTTTGAGATTGTGTGGTGCTGAATCTCTGGTGCTTATTTGAGTTTGTAAGCTGGGTAGTTTCTCGGCTTTTTGTCTGTGTGGTTCTCACTCTAACCCACCAGCCCAACTCCAAAGGGGCTAGGGGCTAGGGAGGCGATAGATTCTGTTTCTCTTCTGTGAGTTGAGAAAGGGGGAGGATCTGGTGACAGAAAAGGGGGAAAGAGGAGGTAGAGGACAGAGGCTAATAGAAATTACTGTCAAAATTAAAATTAAGGTTTAGACTTAAGGGTAAAATAATTAAAACAAAGACACATATATAGCATAAGAAAAAGAGAAGGAGAATAGAAAAAGGGAAGAGACTAAAAGAAGAAAGAAGGAAGAAAAATAGAAAAGAAAAAAACTCATGCATACACACTCCCACACACACATAAAAACACTTGTAGCCAGGTGTGGTGGTGCATGCCTGCAATCCCAGTGCCTTGGGAGGCAGAGGCAGGAAGATCGCAAGTCCGAGACCAGAGGCAGTCTGCGTAACCCAGAGAGACCCTGTCTCAAAAAGTAAAAAATATGCGCTGGGGGTGCAGTGCCGCCTTCCAGCACCTACAAAGCAAACAGGCACAAGACTCTGGGTTCAAGCCCCCATACAAAAGGAAAAAAAAAAAAAAAGCCCTTGTATGTTCTTGCAGGTGGAATCTGAACTGTGGACACACAGTTCCACCAGGTGAAGTCAGTACTGCAGGAGGCCGTGCTCCCTACACAACTCAGGGTGGCAGTGTTTTCACACAATCCAGAAAAGCAGTCTGGCTTAGTGTATAGAGCATTTGCTGAATCTATCGAGTGCATATGTTGGGCAGCCCCACAATGTCCTGGGTTTAAGTGGGACACTGAGTGCCCATAGAGTGTGTTCCACGAAATATTCTGTGTCTTGTTTGAGAGGCAGTGGAACCTGTGGTGTCCCCCCTGGAGTTCTCCATGTCCTACATAGTTCGGGTGCCAAGTGCCCAAATCAGAAATTTCTGCCCCAAAGCCTAGAGCATGATGTGAATATGGCTGTTATCATGGATTTTTTTATTGCAGGGCTTTCCGCCCACTTGGGAGTCCACTTAGGAGGACTATATCCTCTTGTGGACGAGATGATATCCAATCGCCCTGGAGGGAATCTGCAGCAGGTCTGTCCGCATGGGGTGATCACGCTCAAAACTGCTCTAAGTGTGACTAATTGTGCCGCTAGGCTCTGCCGAAAAGGAGCACTCTGTCCGTGTGGGGCTCAGTCGCCTCCACAGACCCCAGCCTACTCTACAATGCAGTGGGATGACTTAGGGTCACCTCTGGTGTGTCTGGGATCCGGGTGTATGTGTGCCCGTATGTCTGTGGAGATCGCGTCTGCACCACTGTCCCGCCACAACAGAGGGGAGGGAGCCGCATCTCAGCTCTGGACACACACCACTGGCACAGGTTTCCCAGTTCCCTCTGTGATCACTCTCCATACCCTCATGTATCCACTCTTGTGGATCTGATCCCTCTTTTCTTGCATGAGGGTCCTACAGCAGCCCAGCATCTCAGGCTGCGTTATGTGTGCCGCTAGGGATGGCAATTCCGTGTGTGACCTCAAACTGACAAACCCAAAACTGGTAGTTTGTGTCCTGTGGGTGGGGTGACAGTGTGATGTCAAGGTTGCACTCCGCGTTGGGTCCGGCCCCCGTGGATGTATGCGTGAAGTCCCCTCTGAGTCTCCAGGATTCTATCCGCTGTCTGCGTGATGGCGAAATGGCAGAATGGCGGTCCAGCTACTGACCTCTGTAGCTCCTCCGAAGCCGAATCCTCGATTTCGGTGTTCATCCAGCTTCATCCTCTATCTCCCAATCTAGACTGTCACTGTTTCTGTCTATTCAATGTGAGTTCCAAATCCCTAATCAAGGCTTCCCTCCACTCCGGGATGGAAGGCATACATTATCTGTCCGCCATCTTGCTCCAGCTCTCCAACTCCTCCTTTATCTAGTTGCTAGGGCCCCATCCTGAGTATGTGAAAACACTTATTCTACTTACATAATTCATTTGCAAACCACTCAACATCAGCTGCTTTTATAACATTGGTATTAGGGATATAAAGATGAGAGGAAATGGATTTATCTCTTAAAAAGCTGAGAACATAGTGAGGCAGCTACAGGATGTATGCTCACATTCTTTTAGGCTCTGGGAATTAGTATCTTTTTTCCGGTTTTTGCTGTTTGGAATGGATCCTAAAGGTTTGACATTTTACCCATGATTTTGCCAAGGCAGAAACTTTAAGGTAGGTCAGGTTAGCCAGTGAATCTAGTGGGTTGAAGAAACTTGATTCTTTCTATAGAGAGTAATTTTGACACACAATTTAGTGAACTTTGTAAGGAGCAAGAAGTAGTATTAAAGTTATCATATGCTGCTGTCCGTAGATACAGTATGAGTCAAAATGCATGTTGCGCCTCTGTCTTACAGCCTTCATTTATTCATTCATTCATTCATTTATTTACTTATTTATTTATTTATTTATTTTTGGTGAGAGTAAAGACTTCCAGTCCTTGAAGTGACTTTTTACTCTTTTTCCTTTATGTCCTCTTCCTTTGTAGGGCAATCGAAGGTGCTTTTGCAGAGTGTCACACTTAGTAAAATCACCTTTTTTGTCTTTGATTTGGGCAATAGTATGGTGGTGACCAAACCTGATTGACCAGCAGAATTAACCTCAAGGAGTGTATGGGTTTTTCTCTTTAAGAATAGGTTGAGATATAATTCACTTACTCTATAGTTCACCTAGTTACAAGTATAAATTCTGTGGTTTTCAATGTATTCAAAGAGTTGTGTAACCATCACAATGGTAGAACATTTGCCCGTGAAGAAATCCCAACCCATTAGCAGTCATGCTCCATTTTTCCAGTCTCCTCAGCCTTAGGAAATCACTAGTCTATGTCTGTTTCTTTCTAATTTTCTATTCTGGATATTTCACATAAATGGAATCATGTAATGTGTTGTCTTTTGTGACTTGGCTTTTTCACTTAGCATGTTTTCTGGGTTCATTCATGTTGTAGCATATAATGGTACTTTATCCAAGGAGTGGTTTAAAAATAAGATTCTTCACCCCAAACCTGTGAAGTAAAGAAAATCTGTAGGAGTGAGTCTAGAAGTAAATATTACTTAAAAGCTGTTAAAGGGAGGATTCTGATCAGCCAGGTTTAAAACTCAGTGTATCAGGTTAGAGAATTAAAGGTTGGCCCTGCTGTTGTTCAAAGGCCACTTAAATCCACTTTTGACATTTCCATATATATTCACTTTTGAAAATTTCCATATATATTTCTCTCTTTTTTTTCTTTCCTTTTACTGTTATATAGACCCAGTTGCTACTGTAAATGTGTTTGTTTTCTGTATAAACAATCTTTTTTTTTTGGTCCAGCTGTGATGTTTGGACAATGAGGTCTGAAATAATCATATTTCTTCCTTGGGTATACAAATGAAACAAGATATGTGAGCAAATTTGTATTTCATCATAAAGTGATAGAGATACTTTGTTTTCCAGGGCACATGTTGCTAAACTTAAGTCGTGACAAGCAAGATTTTTTAAAGGAGGTTGTGGAGTCTTTTGCCAATAAAAGCGGTCAGTCTGCTCTGTATGATGCTTTGTTCTCTAGTCAGTCACCTAAGGATAGATCTTTCCTTGGTAGTGATGACATTGGAAGCATTGATGTACAAACACCAGAGCCTGATGACTTGGCTAGACATGATGTTGGTGAGTTGTATTTCTAAAGCAATATCTTGCATCTTCATCCTTTTATATCAGGAAGAATATAAGTTGCTTGTAATGTTATTACCTAGAAATAATGACTTAATATTTTCCTGTGGGCTGGGATTTAGCTCAGTTGGTAGAGCGCTGCGCTGCAGTCTCTGAGGTCCTGAGTTCGATTTCCAGCACAACAAAAATGGGAGAAGGGCCTGGCAATCCACTTCCAATGCAATCCCGAAATAGCCATTGAAAACCTTACGAGGGTCACTGTGAGTCGGATAACGACTCAACAGCACCTAACACCAACAACAATTTTCCTGTGTATCTTTCAGATTTTTGAGTAAAAGCAGAATTAGTATGGGGCTTATATTTTTCTTTGAATACTTGTTTATAGTATATATACTATTTGTCTTGCTTCTTTCATTAATTCTCTCCCATAGTATCTATATCAAATCTATAAATATAATTTTTAGTGGCAAGTAATCTTTTTCATGAATTAGACATTATTTGCTTAATATAGGACATCGAAGTTTTTTCACTATTACTTATACTGTGATGAAAACGTAGTATAAAGTATCTGCCTTTTAAGTTATTTCCATCGAGAGTACTAAAAACAGAAGTACTGAAACAAAGGAGATGCTGGTTTCTAAGCCTCTGGCAAATTGCCAAAATAGCAGAAAGGCTGTAACTCTTTAGACTTCCAGAAACCCGTAATCTTTTCATTATTGAACTTCTTGTAGAAGAAAAGATCACTTTACTTACTATACTAATGTATTAGTGTAGTGTTATTTCCACTGTTTTAATGACTATATTGAAAAGAAAATCCATTATTTTAAGGTCTTTTTTACTAGGCAGACATTCTTTAAGTGGTTTCTGTCAGATCTGTTTTATTGATTTTTGTGAAGTCTTATTTTCTTAGATGTTGTAGAAAAGACCTTTCGCACTCACAACTGGTTTTATTAAACTTTCTAATTATAAAGTGTGAGTGCACTTAATAAAACATGAAATTTTGCTTATAGCATTCCTGCCAGTTCTGATAAAGAAAAGCAATTTGTAATTAAGGTATGTTTAATGTGATCTCTATGTTTTGGCAAAAAAAAAAAAAAAAAAAAAAAAGGTGCAAAGGTAAGTTCCCAGACCTCAAGCCTCTCCCCCTTCATTTCAGGTGCCATTAGAGCACATAATGGTAGTCTTCAGCACCTTACCTGGCTTGGCTTACAGTGGAATTCATTGCCGATCTTACCTACAATTCGAAAGTGGCTAAAACAGCTTTTTCATCATTTGCCTCAGGAGACCTCAAGGCTTGAAACAAATGCACCTGAATCAATATGTATTTTAGATCTTGAGGTAAGCAAAGATTATAACACATTGAATTTTTTGAGTTTTGTTGAACTATTTCTTAAATTCCTTTTTCTTTAAATGAAACAGGTATTTTTACTTGGAGTTATATATACCAGCCACTTGCAATTGAAGGAAAAGTGTAGTTCTCACCACAGCTCCTATCACCCCCTATGCTTGCCGCTTCCTGTGTGCAAACAGCTTTGTACAGAGAGACAGAAGTCCTGGTGGGATGCAGTTTGTACTCTAATTCACAGAAAGGCAATGTAAGTAGTAAAACAAAAAATATTTCTTTAACGTATTGTGTAGTTGGTTCTGGTGCTCTGAAATGGAATGGACATGTTCACATGAAGTATTTTCGGGCAGAGGTTCTCATGCCTGCTATGTGAGATATTGAGCACTTCCCCATTGGGCTGTGCACCCTTTATTGTTTTTTTTTACATAAGTCATGTAGATATAAAGTTTACCCTCAAAGTACAAAGCGAGACAGAGCTTTCTGCATAAACCATGTAAATGTAAGGCTTATCTTCAAAGTATGCAAAGTACAAAGCAAGTAAAAAAACCATGCAACATTTGTCAGAGCAAATCTGTAGTGAATAAATAATCTCAGCCTGTATAGACTCCCTGTAACTTGTAGCAGATAAACACCATTTCTGAGCTATCTCTTTGGAGATATCTCACTTGTGAAATAGCTCCTGCCAGTGTTGCTATTCCAATGAAACAAGTTAGCTCTGCAGGCAGTTTTAGATACTCAAATAAAGGCCAGGATTTGTTCACGTCCCTCCATCTACACTATTGCCTGCATTTTACCAAAGATTTAACTCATTTTCATGTGAAGATTTAATTTGTTTTGTGGCAGTTACCGTACGTGTACATGTTGAATTGTATGTCTTTATAGCAATTGTATTAAGCAGAACTTTTTTTTAGTCCTGGGACCTCAGCAAAAGTGCGACTTCTAGTTCAGCGTGAAATAAACACTCTGAGGGGCCAGGAAAAACATGGCCTTCAACCTGCTCTTCTTGTGCATTGGGCAAAATGCCTTCAGAAAACGGTGAGTTCATTGAAATGTAACTTTTTTTTTTGAAAGAACATTGTCTTATTTTTTAAAAACCATGAACTTAAGCAGTAGCAGCTTGTTCCTGTTAGGCCAAATGAAGTATGATTTAAAAATTATTCCATGAGTTAATGTAGTTAGGCACTTAGAAGAACAGTATTGAGCAAACAGTAGCTGCTGCTGTTATTACATGATAATTAAACTATGATAATTAAGCTGTGGTAGCTCTTGTCTGAAATTTTTTTACATTAAGTAGGATAGAGCCTTGTAGATAAGGACATGATAGGTCTTTCTGAATATTTGAGGTCTTTTCTGTATCAGGATTAGATGTAGATGGTTAGTTTTTTGACCATATTGACATTTTCAAAAATGACAACTCAAAAAAATAGATTGGGCTGCCTCATTAAGTAGTATCATTAAAAATGTTTAAAAGGTGAGTCTGGTATTAAGGGAGTTATTTATTCAGTATTTTGGAAGTCAAACAGAAGACTTTTAAGATTCTATTTGATTTTGACTTAAAATTTAACCATTTCTTACTATTTATCGAGTGAATTTTTAAATGTGATTGTATGTGATTATGTGTGATGTGTTCCTTAAGGAACCTTAAGGTCGTGTGCACTTCCTGTTTTAGGGCAGCAGTCTTAATTCTTTCTATGATCAACGGGAATACATAGGCAGAAGTGTTCATTATTGGAAGAAAGTTTTACCATTGTTGAAGACAATCAAAAAGAAGAACAGTATTCCTGAACCTACTGATCCTCTGTTTAAACATTTTCATAGTGCAGACATTCAGGTAATGGAGGAGCCCTTGTGAATTAACTGCACTCATGGGTTGTTGTTCTTGTTGTTAGGTGCTGTCAAGTTGGTCCAACTTGTATTGACCCTATGTACAACAGATAAAGCACCCCCTGGCACTGTGTCAGTGTTTCTCTTCTATTCTTCAGGTTTTTGATGGATGATTGTTTTAGGAGTGGGCTGCTGGGTCCTTCTCCTAAGCCTACAGCACCAAGTGTTCCAGGCAGTCTCCCATCCAAGGACTTACCAGCCTGACTCTCCTTAGCTTCTGAGATTTGATGAGATTAGATGCTAGGGTGGTATGGCTGTAGATATGTTAGTGGTTTGTAAGCAAAGAAATAGAGATATTAATTGATTAAATAAATTGCTTTGCTATTTAATGGTAAGTTGCTTTCTAAATTTATTAGCTGACCCAAATATGACAGAAAAGAATAATGAGATGTTAATCTTGTTTAGATCACACAAAGTCTTTGGAAAATCATTTTGAATTTGAGCTGTTTGACTAAGAACTACTAAATGTGTTTAGGTATCTGAAATTGGTGAATATGAAGAGGATGCGCACATAACTTTTGCTATATTGGATGCGGTTAATGGAAATATAGAAGATGCTATGACTGCTTTTGAATCTATTAAAAATGTTATTTCTTACTGGAATCTTGCACTGGTAAGTAGATGTGGTACTTGAATTAATATTTTTTTGCTTGTTTTAAAAACATAATTGTTTCATAAAAGCACTCTTTTTATAGATTTTTTACAGGAAAGCAGAAGACATTGATAATGATGCCCTTTCTCCTGAAGAACAAGAAGAGTGCAAAAATTATCTGAGAAAGACCAGGGACTACCTAATAAAAATTTTAGACGATAGTGATTCAAATCTTTCAGTGGTCCAAAAAGTAAGTTGTATACTGTTGTGTGTACTTTAGCATTATTGATAATGAAGTGATATATGTTTTTTGCCTTGGTTTTATATTTTGGTAATTTCAAAATCACTTCAAAATGCCTTGTTTTTGGTGTACTGAAGAGAGGGGTGTGTGTGTGTGTGTGTGTGTGTGTGTGTGTGTGTGTGTGTGTGTGTGTGTGCTTAATTTACTTTGCTCTGTCTTAGCTCAGGTGTATCATTTTTAAAACTTGGTAGTCTAGGTATATACTATCACAAAATGGTTGGGGAATTAGGAAAGGTTTTTAAGATCTTCATTTTATCATTGTAGCAATGTAATCAAAACAAATATAACTTCAGGACCAATTCTTAATGAATTTTGGTGAAATGAAAAGTGTTGCTGATCATTTCAGAGTATTCTCAATTCTCTATCTGCTATGGGCTGTCTTGTTTTCTTTCAGCAGTTTGAGACTGTCAATGATAGTATTCAATTATGTTCAGCTCTCTGAGTATTTTGTGGATTAATATGTATTGTTGCTTTTAGATTAGAATTTATGTTGTCTGGTGCATTCCCACATCTCTGTTTCTCTTTCCATTAAAAATTCCTTGGAAAAAAACAATTATTTTGTTCATGTGGAAAAGCTTCCCAAATTCATATACCTTCATTATTATTATGGTCTACTGAAGTAATAAAAACATCATGGACTTATTATTTGAAGTGTAAAGGGCTTATTAAAAAGTACCAAAAATATAGCCAAGTGTGATGACATGTGACTATAATCCCAGCATTTGGGAGGCTGAGGCAGGATGATTGAGAGGTCAAGGCCAGCCTGGGCTAAGCAACACGACTCTGTATCACATAAGGGAGTGGGAGATGTGGAAATGTGAACAAATTATTAAGATAGAGTCATTATATTTATTTTGTTTTTTTTTTTTTTACCTTTTGGTTCTGGGGGTTTTGAACCTAGGGCCTCATGCTTGCTAGGCAAACACTGTATCATGGAACAATACCCTTAGATCCCCCTTTATTATTTATTTTGAGACAGAATCTCAACAATTTGCGCAGGCTACCTCTAGCTTCAAACTTAGAATCCTCCTTTCTCAGCCTCTCAAGTTGTTGGGATTACAGGTTTGTGCCACTGTGTCTAACCTATTTTGGTATTTTTGCAAATTAAAGCCCTTGATTAATGACTTTTGCTTTCAGTTGCCTGTGCCCCTGGAGTCTGTAAAAGAGATGCTTAACTCAGTCATGCAGGAACTCGAAGACTATAGTGAAGGAGGTCCTCTTTATAAAAATGGTTGTTTGCGAAATGCAGATTCAGAAATAAAACATTCTACCCCATCGCCCACCAAATTTTCTCTATCACCAAGTAAAAGTTACAAGGTAAATAGGAAAGAAATGAATCATTCTGTTGTGGAATACATGTTTTTTCTAAATGTTTTAAATTCTCTTGTTGCTTTTTTTTTTTTTTAAGTATTCTCCCAAAACACCACCTCGATGGGCAGAGGATCAAAATTCTTTACTGAAAATGATCTGCCAACAAGTAGAAGCCATTAAGGTAAATTATATAATTTATCTAAATATATCTCTTATTCATTCCAAGATCCCTTCCCTGACCACTTCTTCACTTGTTTAAAGTTGCTCAAAATGTTCCTTCACCCATACCCCTATAGAATCATACCATGCTTTATATACCTCTCTCGATAATTACCGTATTTTTAAAATTACTTATATATCTGCCTCCTCCACAAAATGTAAGTCCTTCAGAAGTAGATTTCTGGCATAGGAGATTCTCAAGTGTTTGAATTGAACTACCGAAATACACTATGCATACCTTACCCTCTCAGTTATTTCTCAGCCTGGGCATGGATGAGGCGTGGCTCAAATTTATAGCTAGGAATTGAAAAGTTGTCTGAGCTTCAAAAAGGTATTTTTAGGTCATTTTTAATGCTTTCCTATGAATTTGACTTAATTTTTTAAGGATATAGTTATGGGTATATAACAATTGTGTTAGGTTGTGTGTCACTGTGGCAAAATACCTGACATATACAAACTTACGGGAGGAATTATTTACTGGGGATCATAGTTTAAAGGCCTTCAGTCCATGGAGGCAAGGCAGGCATGGAGGCAGGGCAGATGGCAGGGCCTGTGGCCAAGGACCTTATGTTATGGCATCAGGAGGCAGAGAGAGGTTACTGGATCTGGGGACCTGCATAAAACCTCCTCAGTGACTTCTGCAGTCTTGGTCCCACCTCCCAAAGTTCCATACCCTCCTAGGACATCACCACCTGGGTACCAAGCATTCAAACATTGGACCTTTGGGGTGTGTTTTAGATTCAACCATAACACTCTGCCACAGCCCCCAAAGGTTCATTACCATCTCCAAATGCATTTAGTTGCTAATTTAGTTGCTAAAAGAATCCCTAGAGCCTTAACTCTCTCAATCTTGTTTAAAAGTTCAGTTCCAAAGTCTCCATTGAGACTCAAGGCAGACTTAGCTATGAGTGCTGCAAACCAAAAAACAGATTACATACTGCCAATATACATTGATACAGAAGTAAGCATTCCTGTTCCAAATGGGGTAACAGAAAAGAAAGATTGGACCAAAGCAAGACCAAAATCCAGCATGGCACACAAACTCTACAGTTCTGTATCTGGCATTTGGCACTTGTGGTGGCATCATTTGGGCTTAAATAGGCATGGGTTGTCCTATGCCTGTGGCCTTGCTATGTGTAGGCCACATGGCTCTCTCAGGCTGGCTCCACCCATTGTTGGTTGCTTCCATGGCAGGTGTTTCATGTTGGTGACAACTCCAGGATCCTGGGGTCTCCATTTGTCTTTAGACTCTACCCTCAAAGCTTCACATACCCGCCCTTCAGGGGCTCTGCACAGGGATCTACATGTTACCTGGCCTTGCAGGGTATTCTCTGGAACCTTGGTGGCAGCCTCCATGGCTCCTTAATTCTTGCATTCTGCAAAACCAGCACTATGTGGATGATGCCAAAGTCTCCTGTCAGCTTAAGCGATAGCTGGGCATTTTGTGACCCTGAGCTCACATGTTATAACTGGTTGGATGCCTGGGCAGAGAGGTTTGAAGTGGTTTTCAAAACTGACCTGTTGTCTGATACCTCTGCAGTTTCTTTCCTCTTTTTTTTTTTTTTTTTTTTTTTTTTTTTTTTTTTTTTTTTTTTTTTTTTTTTTTTTGTTTGTTTGTTTGAGAAGCAGTTTCTTGGTAAGTGCTCATTTTGTAAGGGGGCATGTCCCAAATTCTGGGGTGGGTAGGGCTTTTGCCATTCTGCCTGTCTGTGAGGTTGCAGAGCTCAGGCAGCCACTTCACTCCATCAGAGGGCAGTAGTGTATCTGTTCTGTCATCAAGTCAGCAGAATGTTCTCAGGGAGACTCTAAAGAGTCACATCAGATTACATTCCAACTGGGCATTTCCTGCATCTGTTTTTGTCATTTTAAGGTGTGAATTATATTGCAAGACCTGGAAGCTGTGGGATAAAACTACTTGAGGACTGTGAATGGCAGAAGTTTAATTTTTACATCTTTTTTTTTTTTCCTTGGATCAAGGAAGTGCTTGACTGGGCTGAATTATTTTCAGATTATGTGAGCAAGTATAGAAGGGAAGGGCTGGGATTTAGCTCAGTTGGTAGAGCGCTGCTCTGCTCTGAGGTCCTGAGTTCGATTCCCAGCACCGCAAAGTGGGAGAAGGACATGGCAACCCATTCCCAAGGCAATCCCAAAACACTCAGGCATTGAAAACCCTATGAGGGTCGCTATGAGTCAGACTCGACTCGGCGGCACCTAAGAACATAGAAGGGAAATGGAGATGAAATTTAGAAGTTATTTAGTTGTTTAGGTTATGTTGTTGTTGTTAGGTGCCATCAAGTCGGACTCAGCGACCTTCGTAGGGTTTTCAGTGGCTGATTGTTTCAGGATTGTCTTGGGAGTAGATTGCCACATCCTTCTCCTATTTTTGGGGTGCTGGGAATTGAACCAGGGACCTCAGACACAGAGCGACGCTCTGCCAACTGAGCTAAATCCCAGCTCTGTTTAAGTTATGTTGTTGTTGCTGTTAGGTGCTGTTGAGTTGGTATCCAACTCATAGCCACCCTCATAGGGTTTTCAATGGCTGAGTGCTTTGGGATTGCCTTGGGAGTGGATTGCCAGGTCCTTCTCCCATTTTTGCGGTGCTGGGAATTGAACTCGGGGCCTCAGACTGCAGCGCAGCCCTCTACCAACTGAGCTAAATCCCAGCCTGTTTAGGTTATAGTTAGAGTGAATTAATTGGTAGGTGAAATGAGGAATATGTATGCATAAATTTTTTTTTTCTTCTCTTGCAGTAAAGAGCAGTTGTACCCAGAGTCTCTAATATGCTAGGCAAGCACTCCACCACTGAACTGCACTTCCAGTCCGCCTGTCCTTCCGCCCTTCCTTCCTTCCTCCCTCCCTCCCTCCCTCCCTCCCTCGCTCTCTCTCTCTCTCTCTTTCTCTTTCTTTCTTTCTTTTTTTCTTTCTTTCTTTCTTCTCAGTTGAACTCAGGACCTTGCATGTACTTTGCACGTGCTCTACCTCTGAGCTGTACTCCCAACCCCTTTTTTATTTTTCTGTCTTTGAGATAGGGTCTCACTACATTACACAGGCTACCTCTGGCCTTGAACTTGTGACCCTTATGCCCCCACTTCCTGACTTGTTGGGATTATAGGTGTCTGCCATGGTGCCTGGCTTTTACTTTTCATTTTTGAGACAGAATGTCATTAAGTTGTCCAGATTGCTTCTGGCCTTGAAGCTGTGCTCCTGCTGCCTCATCCTCCCAAGTAGCTGCGATTACAGGTGTGCGCCATAGTGCCTGGCTGGAGAGTGGATAAATTTCAACCAATTAAAGATCGTGTTCTTCTTACCCAAATTTCATTGGAAAATAGAATCTCTTAAAAGCCATCTTCAGCTATTTAAAGTACAATATAATTAAATGTTTAACCTTTTTTTTTCTTCCAAAAGAAAGAAATGCAGGAGTTGAAACTAAATAGCAGTAACTCAGGATCCCCTCATCGTTGGCCCACAGAGAATTATGGACCAGATCCAGTGCATGATGGCTATCAAGGATCACAGTCTTTTCATGGGGCTCCACTAACTGGTGAGTTTGCAACTGGTTAAGCCCTAGGTTTTAATAAAACTATTTCTTCTTCCCATTTTTATTGTTGTACTGGGAACCAAATCCATGGTCTCATGTATACTAGATACGTGTTCTATTTATACCCCCAGCCCTTTTCTTCCTTAAGTAGATGACTTGTGAAGTCAACTTGTCTATATGTTTGTTTATATACATGTCAGCATATATCTATCTACTTGTTATCTAAAAAGTACTAAAAAAGTACTACCTATACTTGGTAGTACTGAGAATTTTATAACTCCAAGCAGAAGTAAAACAATCCTTCTCTGATCTCATATGTATTAAGACAAAAAATCCTTCAATGTACATCTCAGATAAGTTGAGTCTGAGGTGCATTAAATTAAAACGTGTTAACTAATATAATTATGTATTAAGAGGTGCCTAATTAAAAACTTTGGGGCTAGGATTTAGCTCAGTTGGTAGGGCACCACTCTACAGTCTCTAATGTCCCAAGTTCGATTCCCAGCACCTCAAAAATAGAAGAAGGATGTGGCAATCCACTCCCGAGGCAATCTGGCAACAGTCAGCCATTGAAAACCCTATGAAGATTGCTATGAGTTGGGTACTCGGCGGCACCTAACAACAACCATAATTAAGAACTTTAACCAGAAATTCAGGGTGTTAATAGGAAATCCAATTTATTTCGAAATATCATAACTGTTCACAGAAAGAAAGATCCATAATGGGCTTTTAAATTGTGCTTTATCACATAGTAGCTGTGTAAGATAACCTATGAAATATAAAGATGATACCTCACATAATTACTATGAGCATTTGTGTATGTGCAAGTAAGTGTAGGAATGTCTTAGGCATTTATTACAATATACAGTAAACACCTAATGAAAAATGTAACTAATCGTTCTTACTGGGAGTTCACTATGTGTAAAAGTGCTTGGTGTATACAATTTGATTTAATTGCAGTAACTCAGGCTGGTAGATACCATCATTAATTTCAATTATATAGATGAGGAAATGGGTTTAGAAAGGTTAGGTAATATACCCATTATTATTATACAGCAGCTACTTGGGAGCTAGATATTGATAGATCTGCAGTTCACACTCCAGTAGTCTTAGCTCAAAAGCCACCTACTGGTCTGATGCATTGCCCCCAGGCAGCCAGAAATGGTAATAAAAATAGGTTTCATTTACATGATACAGACTCATGAATTGATACATAGTGAGCCACCCACAATCTGAAAACCTGAAATCTAAAATGCTCCAAAATCTGAAATGCTCCAGAATCTGAAACTTTTTGAATACTGACATGCCATAAGTGGAAAAGGGCTGGGATTTAGCTCAGTTGGTAGAGCGCTGCGCTGTAGTCTTTGAGGTCCCGAGTTCGATTCCCAGCACCACAAAAATGGGAGGAGGACGTGGCAACCCACTCCCAAGGCAATCCTGAAACAATTTGCCATTAAAAACCCTATGAGGGTCGCTATGAGTCGGATAACGACTCGACGGCACCTAACGACAACAACAACATAAGTGGAAAATCTTACACAATACGTTACGTGAAAGGTTGCAGAATTTTGTGTTTACTTGCATCCCATCCTCAACACATCTCTTTACATATTTGCAAATATTCTGAAATCAGAAATTTTTAGTCCCAAGAATTTTAGATAAGGGATGTTCAGCCTGTAGTAGTACTCATTGCTGTCAGCTCAGGAAAGACTTAGAATGAGAACATCTAGTTTAAATTAGCGTATTTGTTTGGTAGTTCATAGAACCATACACTGTCCTCTTGTGATAGTATCTTCTAAAAGCAAGCAAGTAGATTTTTTCCAAAGTCAAACTTATTAAATGTTACAGCAATTGTTGTTGTTGTTGTTAGGTGCTATCGAGTCGGTATTCGACTCATAGCGACCCTCATAGGGTTTTCAATGGCTGAGTGCTTCGGGATTGCCTTGGGAGTGGATTGCCAGGCCCTTCTCCCATTTTTGCGGTGCTGGGAATTGAACTCAGGGCCAACCTTGCTGACTTAAAACCTGTGTGCATTGTCTAGAGCCTTGTGCAGAGGAAAATACTGTCAAGCCTTTTCTAGGGCTGTCTGCAGTCTGTCACTTGACTCATCTTGGGTAACAATTTCTGTTTCTTCTTTGTTATAGGCATAAACACAATATTCACATTGTCTCATTTTACTTTAATTTTTTTTTAGTTTTCTAGGTTTTTGTATTGTTTTGTTTGTGGTACTTGGCAGTTGAATCCAGGGTCTCACACATACTTTGCAAGTGCTCAACCACTGACCTGCACCCCAAAACCCCCACCCACCCTTTTTTTTTTTTTTTTTTTTTTTTTTTTTTTTTTTTTTTTTTTTTTTTTTTTTTTTTTTTTTCCATTTTTAAATTTTGAGTCAGGATCTTGCTAAGTCACACAGGCTGCCTCTGGCTTTGAACTCAGGATCCTCCTGCCTCTGCCTCTGGAGTTGCTAGGATTATAGACATGTGCCACTGCACCTGGCTTCAGTTCTTACCTTTTAAAAATAAGTTGCTTAAACAGCAAATATTAATAAGATTGTAAGAAATACTCAGAAGTGCTGAATAGTGTAAAGAAAACTAAAAACTAACAACTTTCCTATTACATAGAATGCTATTAACATTTTGGAGCATTTCCTTCTGGTTCCTTCTCTTTGTATGCATTAAATATTTTTAATGAGATTTGTGCTATTTTGTGTATGGATGAGGTAGCTTGCTTTTCAAATGTTGATTTAAGTTCTGAACATTTTTTATATTAAATATTCTTTGAAAATCCTATTAATGAATATGGAGAAGGGCCTGGCAATCCACTCCCAATGCAATCCCGAAACAGTCAGCCATTGAAAACCCTATGAGGGTCGCTATGAGTCGGATATCGACTTGACGGCACCTAACAACAACAACAACTACATTAATGAATATATGGTATTCCCTCATGTGGAAGTACTGCCAATTTTATTTGCTTATTTATGTTTCTAGTTTTAGTTTCTAGTTGTGTGCACATTTTTTGTATTGTTGGGCATCTTATTTAATTTTTTAGTTTCATTGTGTGGAGGATCAAGCCCCTGCCCTCCTGCTTCTTGGTAGGCAGTGTTCTACTACTGAGCTATACTCCTGGCCCCATCTGGCATTTTAAAAGTTCAGTCTTTGCTTTCATCACTGGTGTCCGATAGTTCCATCTTTCTTTTCACTCTTGCTTAATGTTAACTGTTACTAGTATACAAAAGCCATTGCCAATTTGTAAGAACAAAAATGGTATATCAGTTTTTAATTTTGTAAGGCATGCTCAACACTTCATGGTCTCTCATAGCTCCTTCCTGAATTGTCTGTTCGGGTAGTTGTTTTCTTGTGTTAGTTATTTTTAGTAGGTTTGTGAAAACTTAAAAACATTTTTTTCCATTGTGTCACTAGTCACTGATAAAGCATCTGCTCAAACTACAGACCTTTAAGGTCCTTGGCTGAAATCTATCAGCTTATTTTATGTCCTATGCCTGTTTCCTCCATTTTGGAATAGTTCCCAAAGAACCCTTTTCACCAGGCATTTCTTTTAGGTTTTCAAA
Organism: Pedetes capensis; assembly: GCA_007922755.1. Classification (NCBI taxonomy): domain Eukaryota; kingdom Metazoa; phylum Chordata; class Mammalia; order Rodentia; family Pedetidae; genus Pedetes; species Pedetes capensis. The sequence goes on from VMDO01004567.1 coordinate 44,594, forward strand.
TTCAATCTTGGGCTTCTGACTACCCTTTCCTAGATCTTTTTCAGTGCTTTTTCAGAATTGTTTGGTAGCTTGTGAGTCCTAATTCCATTTCTTCTTTCATATACAAACATAAAAGATAATTTTGGTTGTTTAGTTTTCTGCTAAAACAGATAAAGCACATGACTAGTTTTACCATCAGTATGAGCGCCTTTTAGTTGTTTGGTTTCCTGGTAAAACTCAGCAAACAAATGAAGCACAGAGTTTGTACATCATTGAGAGGGGGTGGGGTGGGAGAGTGTTTGTGTGTGTGAGAGCGAGTGAATGAAATCAAGGAACACATTTTATGCTACTTGTGAGATCCTTTTCATGAATTGTCAGGTCATTTTTGACTTAAACATTCTCAGTAATAGCTTGTGTTTACAAGAGGCAACCATGTGATTCTGCACGTTTGTGAGGCTTAGTTTAATAACATGATTTTGAGGCCATGAGATCCTTCTTTGTGACTTTTGTATTTCTGGAATTTCTAATGTTGAGCATGACTATGCTTTTACATCCTACTGATCTAAGAAGATGGACCATTTTCTTGGTTCCTTTCTGGATGCTTGTTAAGCACTTGTTTTTATTGACCATGGCAGTACTATTTTCGTATTCTCTGTGTCATATTTAGGAGTTTTTTCCTAGTTTGTCATTTGATAATATCTTTTATGGTATATTTTTAGTATACAGAAACTTAAAAATGTGTAGTTAAGTCTTTTTATATTTATAATTCTTGCCTGGATAGTCTTTAACTGTAGTAGTATAGACTTTAACAGTATTTTCTTTCTCCCCCACCCCATTTTTTTTTAGTTGCAACTACTGGCCCTTCAGTATATTATAGTCAGTCACCAGCATATAATTCCCAGTATCTTCTCAGACCAGCAGCTAATGTTACTCCCACAAAGGTAACAAAGGAATAATTTATACATTTATAACTAGTTCCTTTTTGATTGTTTAGACTTCCTTTAAAGAAATTCGAGGGAGCAGTTCACTTTTAACACATATCCCTCAAGATAGAGGCGTTTTAAATTCATTTTTAGATACAGAAGTTACACTTCTCAGTCACTTTTTGTGTAGACATTTAGAATATTTTTTAAATGGGAGTAGTGGTGGTATTGGGACTTTTATCATTCTGTTTTAACAGAAATAGGACTAGAATGTCCTTGCTGAACCACTGTATGGTAAGTACTTTTAGGCTTGGTGCCTTTATAGAACTGTTGATTGAGACCTGATACTACCGCAGTACTTGAATATAAGGGCTTTGAGGGTGCTTTTAGACTCTTGCTCTATTGCTTATTAAAACCTTGGACAAATTTCTTAACTTCTATATACATCATATACTGCATAAGTAAAATGAGGATAATGATATTTTAATTAATAGGGTTTTTAAAGATATTAAAATGAGATAAAGTGTTCAGAACAGTGCCCGGTTGGCACATTAATAAATGCCCAGCAAATGTTAGGCGTCATCATCACCATCATCATCACTATTAACATCATTTGATAGTTGAGGAATTAAGAAAATATTTATTTTATTTTTTGTAGATATATATTTTTAAGATGCTATATCGTTGGCTAATTTTCATACATGCCAAACATATATGGAACTATCTTTGTAGTAATGTTGCCTTCTCTTAATGATGTACTGTGTACCGTAATGATATCTTTTTTGCCTAATAATATTCATTTTGAGGTTTGTGAAATTGATTTATGTCTTGTTCTCTATAGTTTTATGGACAATTTACAAAATATTTTAATTTTTTCTTTTAGGGTCCAGTTTATGGCATGAATAGGCTTCCACCTCAACAGCATATTTATGCCTATTCACAACAGATGCACACACCACCAGTACAAAGCTCATCTGCTTGTATGTTCTCTCAGGAGATGTATGGTCCTCCATTGCGTTTTGAATCTCCTGCAACAGGAATTCTATCACCTAGGGGTGATGATTACTTTAATTACAATGTTCAACAGACAAGCACAAATCCACCTTTGCCAGAACCGGGATATTTCACAAAACCTCCAGTTGTAGCTCATGCTTCAAGATCTATAGAACCTAAGGTTATAGAGTTTGGAAAAACTAATTTTGTTCAGCCCATGCCGGGTGAAGGAATAAGACCACCTTTGACAACACCAACACATACAACACAGCCAACTCCTTTTAAATTTAACTCAAATTTCAAATCAAATGATGGTGACTTTACATTTTCTTCACCACAGGTTGTGACACAGTCCCCTTCTACAGCCTATAGTAATAGTGAAAGCCTTTTAGGTCTCCTGACTTCAGATAAACCTTTACAAGGAGATGGCTATTGTGGACCAAAACCAGTTCCTGGTCAAACTGTTGGGCCTCGAAATACATTCAATTTTGGAAGCAAAAACATGTCTGGAATCTCATTTACAGAAAACATGGGGCCAAATCAGCAAAAGAATTCTGGTTTTCGTCGGAGTGATGATATGTTTACTTTCCATGGTCCAGGGAAGTCTATGTTTGGAACACATGCTCCAGAGCTGGCCAGTAAGAATCATGAAGCAGATGGAGGAAGTGCCCATGGGGATGACGATGATGATGGCCCTCACTTTGAACCTGTGGTACCTCTTCCTGATAAAATTGAAGTAAAAACTGGTGAGGAAGATGAAGAAGAATTTTTTTGCAATCGTGCAAAACTGTTCCGTTTTGATGGAGAATCCAAAGAATGGAAGGAACGTGGCATAGGCAATGTAAAAATACTAAGGCATAAAACATCTGGTAAAATTCGCCTTCTAATGAGACGAGAGCAAGTATTGAAAATATGTGCAAATCATTATATCAGTCCAGATATGAAACTGACACCCAATGCTGGCTCAGACAGATCTTTTGTATGGCATGCCCTTGATTATGCAGATGAGTTGCCAAAACCAGAACAGCTTGCCATTAGATTCAAAACTCCTGAGGAAGCAGCGCTTTTTAAGTGCAAGTTTGAAGAAGCCCAGAACATTTTAAAAGCCTCAGGGACAAATGTAGTCACAGCAACCAATCAGACTATCAGAATTGTAAAGGAACCCACAAGTGATGATAGCAAGGATGTTTGCAAATCTGATGCTGGAAACACAAATTTTGAATTTCAAGTTGCAAAGAAAGATGGGTCTTGGTGGCACTGTAACAGCTGCTCATTAAAGAATGCTTCAACTGCTAAGAAATGTATATCATGCCAAAATGTAAACCCAAGCAATAAAGAGTTCCTGGGTCCTCCATTAGTAGAAACTGGTTCTCCTAAAGCTAGCCCAGAAAACGCTCAAGATAGATTCGCATTGATGACTCCAAAAAAAGAAAGTCACTGGGATTGCAGTAGTTGTTTAGGAAGAAATGAACCTACTGTATCTAGGTGCATTGCATGTCAAAAAACAAAGTGTACTAACAAAAGTGGATCTTCGTTTGTTCAAGATTCTTTTAAATTTGGCCAGGGAGATATTCCTAAGTCTGTTCACGGTGATTTCAAATCTGTTTTTTCTACAAAAGAAGGACAGTGGGATTGCAGCAAATGCATGGAACGAAATGAAGGAAGCTCTACAAAATGCATTGCTTGTCAGAATCCAAGAAAACAGAGTCTACCTACCACGTGTGTTCCAGCACCTGCCTCTTTTAAGTTTGGTACTTCCGAGATGAGTAAAACTCCAAAGAGTGGATTTGAGGACATATTTGTTAAGAAAGAAGGACAGCGGCATTCCAGTTCATGTTCAGTGGGAAACGAAGCAAATGTCACAGAATGCATTGCTTGTCAGAATCCTGCTAAACCAAGTCCGTCTACTTCTGCTGTTCCAGCTCCTGCCTCTTCCAAGTTTGGTATTTCAGAGATAAGCAAGGCTCCAAAAAGTGGATTTGAGGGAATGTTCATCAAGAAGGAAGGACAGTGGGATTGCAGTTGTTGCTTAGTACGAAATGAGGCAAGTGCTACCCAGTGTATTGCTTGTCAGAATCCAAATAAACAGAATCAGCCTACATCTCCTGTCACAGCACCTGCTTCCTCAGAGACTAGTAAGGCTCCAAAGAATGAATTTGAAGAAATGTTCATCAAGAAGGAGGAACAGTCAGATTGTAGTGTTTGCTTTGTAGAAAATGAGAGTTCTTGCTTAAAATGTGTGGCTTGTGATGCCTCCAAACCAACTCATAAACCTATTGCAGAAGCTCCTTCAGCTTTCACAGTGGGCTCAAAAATGAAGTTAAATGAGTCTTCTGGAAGTCAGGTGGGAACAGGATTTAAAAGTAATTTTCCAGAAAAAACTTCTAAGTTTGGTATTACAGAACAAGGATTTAAATTTGGGCATGTGGATCAAGAAAATATACCTTCATTTACATTTCAGGGTTCTTCTAATCCAGAATTTAAGTCAATGAAAGAAGGATTTAGTTTTGCTATGCCTGCATCTGCTGATGGGTTTAAATTTGGCATTCAGGAACAGGGAAATCAAGAGAAGAATAGTGAAAAGCATCTTGAAAATGACCCTAGTTTCCAGGCTCACGATGTTACTAGCCAGAAGAATGGTAGTTCTGTGATTTTTGGCCAGGCAAGTAGTACTTTTACCTTTGCAGATCTTGCAAAATCAACTTCAGGAGAAGGATTTCAATTTGGCAAGAAAGACCCTAATTTCAAAGGATTTTCAGGTGCAGGAGAAAAATTATTCTCGTCACAAAGTGCTAAAACAGATGAGAAAGCCAGCACTTCTGCTGATCTTGAGAAAGATGATGATGCCTACAAGACTGAGGACAGTGATGACATCCATTTTGAACCTGTAGTGCAAATGCCTGAAAAAGTGGAACTTGTAACAGGAGAAGAAGATGAAAAAGTTCTGTATTCACAGCGGGTAAAATTATTTAGATTTGACGCTGAGATAAGTCAGTGGAAAGAAAGGGGTTTAGGGAACTTAAAAATTCTCAAAAATGAAGTCAACGGCAAGCTACGAATGCTGATGCGAAGAGAGCAAGTACTAAAAGTGTGTGCTAATCATTGGATAACGACCACCATGAACCTAAAGCCTCTCTCTGGATCAGATAGAGCATGGATGTGGCTAGCTAGTGATTTCTCTGATGGTGATGCCAAACTGGAGCAGCTGGCAGCAAAATTTAAAACACCAGAGCTAGCTGAAGAGTTCAAGCAGAAATTTGAGGAATGCCAGAGACTGCTGTTAGATATTCCACTTCAAACTCCCCACAAACTCGTAGATACTGGCAGAGCTGCCAAGTTAATACAGAGAGCCGAGGAAATGAAGAGTGGACTAAAGGATTTCAAAACATTTTTGACAAATGACCAAGCGAAAGTCATTGATGAAGACAGTAAGAGTTCAAGTGCAGGCACTACCAGTGCTTCAGACACAGCAGTCAAGCCAAATTCTGAAAACACTGGGGCCACCTTAGAGTGGGATAATTATGACTTACGGGAAGATGCTTTGGATGACAGTGTAAGCAGTAGCTCTGTACATGCCTCTCCCCTGGCAAGCAGCCCCGTGAGAAAAAACCTCTTCCGCTTTGGCGAGTCAACTACAGGATTTAACTTTAGTTTTAAATCTGCGTTGAGTCCATCTAAATCTCCTGCCAAGTTGAATCAGAGTGGGACATCAGTTGGCACTGATGAGGAATCTGATGTTATTCAAGAAGAAGAGAGAGATGGACAGTACTTTGAACCTGTTGTGCCTTTACCTGATCTAGTTCAGGTATCCAGTGGTGAGGAAAATGAACAAATTATTTTTAGTCACAGAGCAAAACTCTACAGATATGATAAAGACGTCAGTCAATGGAAAGAAAGAGGCATTGGTGATATAAAGATCTTACAGAATTATGATAATAAACAAGTTCGCATAGTGATGAGAAGAGATCAAGTATTAAAACTTTGTGCCAATCACAGAATAACTCCAGACATGACTTTGCAAAATATGAAAGGGACAGAAAGAGTGTGGGTGTGGACTGCATGTGATTTTGCAGATGGAGAAAGAAAAGTAGAACATTTAGCTGTGCGTTTTAAAGTACAGGATGTTGCAGACTCATTTAAAAAAATTTTTGATGAAGCAAAAACAGCCCAAGGAAAAGATACTTTGATAACACCTCATGTCTCTCGTTCGAGCACTCCTAGAGAGTCACCATGCGGCAAAATTGCTGTAGCTGTGTTAGAAGAAACCACGAGAGAGAGGACTGATTTAGCTCAGGGTGATGATGTGGCAGATGCAACTTCAGAAGTTGGAGAAGTGTCAAGTACATCTGAAACAGCACCAAAAGCAGTGGTTTCTCCTCCAAAGTTTGTATTTGGCTCAGAGTCTGTTAAAAGCATTTTTAGTAGTGAAAAATCAAAACCATTTGCATTTGGCAACAGTTCATCCACTGGGTCTTTGTTTGGATTTAGTTTCAATGCACCTTTAAAAAATATCAATAGTGAGAATAATGCAGCAGTCGAGAGTGTATCAGAAAGAAAAGTGGAACCTAATAAATGTGAACTGTCACAGAGCTCTGATACCAAACAGTCTTCAGATGGCAAAGTCAAAAATCTCTTTGTTTCCTTTCCAATGGAACAGTCTTCAACTAATTATACATTTAAAACACCAGAGAAGGGTAAGTGTTTGGTCTTTAGAGTTATGCATAGTTTTCCTTTCCTTTTCCTTTCCTCTTTTCTCTTTCCTCATTTTTTTCTTTCTTTTTTTCTGTGTCCATTTTGATGTAGACTCTGTATAGGAGACTGTTTTAACAATACTGGGTCATAAACACTATATTGAGAACATCCTTAAAACATTTGAGCAGATTTTTTTTTCTGTTTAAATTTACCTGTGAGTATTCAAATAGTAACAGATTGTAAGTTATTTAAGAGATTTCAATAACTGGAATATTCTGATATGAGAAAGCAGAGCAGAAGATCCCAATATAATACAAGGATTCATAGGCTTGAATCATGAGCAGTAACTTGAGCCTTTGTTTTAACTATACATTCTTTGGTGTAATTATTTTCTTGTCACTCAAAGCATATGGTATTGAGATGTTCATATGCTATATGAGTTAGTCTTCTTTTTACTTTATTATGAGCAAAGAATGAAACCATGGGGATAAATTAATACATAATATAACCATACTGGTATAAATTGAGGACTTTGGCCTTTTATATTTTAAAATCATAGTCATTGAGCTGGGTGTGGTGGTGCCCGCCTGTAATACCAGAAACTTAGGAGACAGAGGCAGGAAGATTGCAAATTCCAGGCCAGAAGCAGCCTGTGTAACTTAGCAACACCCTGTGTCAAAGTAAAAAATAAAAAGGGGAGCTAGTGGTGCAGTGCAACTCTTACAGAGTTTGCATGAGGCCTTGGGTTCAGCCCCCAGTACCTAAATAAATAAATAAGTAAATAAATAAATCATATTCTTTTTTCCCCAAGATATTCAAAAAATGAAATACTCTTTATTTTCTAGGATTTAATTTTAGTCTTTTTAAATCTAATCCAATGGCCTTTTGGACCAGCACTTCGTCCTCACAACCTGAGAGCAAAGGTATCAGAGCTGCATTCTCAGTATGAGGTGACTAGCAGCTGGTAGACCTTAGCAAAGTAGCTGTGCCTGTATGAAATTAGGTACTTAACACTACTGTGTGCGTGTTAAAGAATGCCATTCTAAGCGTTGTACCTTGACTGGCAGTATGATGGCCTTTAATGCTATTGTAAAAAATGGATGCTGGATGCTGGCTATGTTTTCTTACTGTTGCATATTTTTTTGTTGCATTCTATTTTATTACTATTATTTTCATCTCTGCTTAATGAAGACCTGTGTTTTATCTAACCCTCATCTTTAGGCACTAATATAATATCTGCCAGTGGTCAAGTATAATGGCAGCAGCATATATTCAGTGTGGATCTTTTTAGGTATTTCCTTTTTATTATTGGTTAGGAAAATACTGTATTTGAAAGTAGACTTCATTTTCAACAGCCACCTTTTTGTAGCTTATATTTTATATATGTACCACACATCATTTGTAGAAGTAAGTTTTGCTGTTAGACTAAAACAACAGGAAGGTGGAATATGTTGAAGACCTTCAAGAACAAAATTGGGGAAATGAATACTCACCATCAGTGTCCAGTAACACATATTGACCATGCCAAACAAGATGGAGGGACAGCTCTTGGTTTCTGGGGCCTTCATTTTTAAAGTGTACTGATTATTAGCCAAGGCGGCTTTTAGAATCTTTTATTGTTTATTTTTATAGTAGAGAGTATAAAACAAGGTTCATTATGAAAGGTAGTACATGTTTCAGGAATAACTTCAAGGGAAAACTGAGGCACCTGGAGAAGTATAGATAAACTGTGGAAAAACTCAGTTGTGTGGCTGAACTGGCATAAGGGAGAAGGTAAAGCTAGAGAAAGCAGAAGAAAAGTAAAACAAGCTTTTAGAAAAAAAAGTACCTTAGATAGAGAAGATTGCGGACCCAGGTGAAGGGATGGATCATACGGAGCCACTCCAGACAAGGGGAGCCTGAGGAACTGTGAAGAGAGAAGAGAATCTTAATGATGTAATCTTTGGTAAATCACATTTAAAGTGTAGACTTTGTAGAAAAGTGTATATATACTTGCGTACAATCTCTGTGGGCTCTAGATTAACCATCCTGGTTTAAGAATAAATTTAACCGCCAGGTGCGGTGGCGCACGCCTGTAATCCCAGTGGCTTGGGAGGAGGAGGCTGGAGAATTGCAAGTTCGAGACCAGAGGCAGTTTGCGTAACTTAGCGAGACCCTGTCTCAAAAAGTAAAAAGATGGGCTGAGGATGCAGCTCAGTGGTCCAGCACGTGCAAAGCATGCAAGCACAAGGCACTGGGTTCAATACCAGTACCCCAGTACCACAAAAAAAAAAAAAAAAAAAAAAAAAAAAAAAAAAAAAAAAAAAAAAAAAAAAAGAATAAATTTACCAAGCCACATGTAGTGGTGCACATCTGTAATCCCAGCACTTATGAGGCTGAGGGGGAAAGATTGACATACAGAGTTCCAGGCCACCTTGGGGTACACAGTGAGACCATGTCTCAAAAAAAAAAAAAAAAGTAAATTTACCAGTATGTTACTCCAAGACAGAACCTGAACTCTGTTTGGAATTTGATGTCATAGTTCCAAGGGATCTTAGAAATGAAGACTGTAGATATGAAGAAACTGAGGTCAAGAGAGGCTTGTTTCATCTGCCCAAGGCTTCTTTATTAGCCATTATCAGAACTGGAACAAGAATCTGTATCCTTTTCATTACATTGTTCCTTTACTGTCCCTGGCTAGGAAATTGGTAGTAAGTTTTTTTGTAATGAAGGAGAGGGGCAAATGTAACTTTGTAAAAGGATGGGTTCCAGTTCTCTATTGTAGTGTCATCCAGTAGAAATAAAATATGATCTGTTTATAATTTAAAAATTTCTAGTAGCTGCATTAAAAGATCAACATAAAAAGAAACATTGTAAAAAAGGAAAACATGAAATCAATTTTAATGTATTTGATTTAACCCATATATGTAAAACATCATTTCAGTGTCTAGTCAGTATAAAAAAATAAGATTTCACATTCAGGAGCCAGGCTCGGTGGTGCATGCCTGTAATCCCAGCAACTCGGGAGGCAGAGGCAGGAGGATCACAAGTTCGAGCCCAGAGGGAGTCTGCGTAATTTAGTGAGACCTTGTCTCAAAAACTAAAAATATGGGCTGGAGGTACAGCTCAGTGGTACAGCACTTGCAAAGCATGCAAGTGCGAGGCCCTGGGTTCAACCCCCAGTACCACCAAAAAAAAAAAAAAAAGGAAAGATTTCACATTCAGTTTTTCATTTCAGGTATTTAGGTAGAATCAAGTATGTGTGTTTATACTTTATAGCACATGTCAATTTGGATCAGCCACCTTTCAGTTGTTAAATAGCCACAGTGACTAGACTACCATGTTGGACAGCGTGGCTCTAGCAAATGTTTCCCTAGCACCAGGTGGTACATGACATGTTTTGAGACCAGCCCATGTTATCAGTTTCTTTAGCTAGAAATTCTATATAAACTAGAACAGACTGCATATAGAAATCCTTTTCTCACCCTATTTTCCCTTTTCATTATGAGGAGTAGAGAAGGGAAAAAGTGGGGAAGGATGTTTTCAGCCATAGAAGTTTTCTTAGATTCTTACAGTGTTACCCACTCATAGGGTGACATTTTTATTTAATTTTCTCTAGCATCATAGTTGGAAATGTGGAAAACTAGATGCAATTCTAATCACCTCTCATCCTTGGCAGTTACTAGTTTTCCTTATAGGAACTAATCAAGGTTGTCTCTGGATCAGTTTCATATGTATACTAATCTTTGCTTATGATTTCTTTAAGATTTTTTTTCAATTGTTGTGAATGCATGGATGTTTTCCTGAACTATTTTTTAATATGCCAAATGTGATTTTAAGTTAACACAAGTTAGTAATTCTTTTCAATGACTAGTAAGTAAAAGCAAGAATTTTGGGGAGGGGTGTTTAAATAGATGTGATGTTCTCTAAGGGTTTTTGGTAGAACACTAAACCAGCTCTTTATTCTAATTCATGATTATTATAGAGGTTGGTCTGTATCAAAGAATGTGTGTTTTTATCAGTGTGCTATTTTAACATAGATAAGTTCCATGGTCTATATTTTCTGTTGTGATAGTGATGTTAATAGTCACTTAACAGCTTATCTTTATTTATTTATTTATTGACTTGTGTTGCAGCAAAAGAGAAGGAAAAACCTGAAGATCCTTCAGAGGATGATGTTCTCATTGTATATGAACTAACTCCAACTCCTGAGCAAAAGGCCCTTGCAACCAAACTTAAACTTCCTCCAACTTTCTTCTGCTATAAGAATAGGCCAGATTATGTTAGTGAAGAAGAAGAGGATGGTAAATCTTTTGTTATTTTAAACCACTCTATTTCTGTTAATTTTAGTATTGGGAGTTTATTGAAAACCTAACTTAAAAAGAACTTATAACTAATACCCTAACAAGTAAATATTTGCCCTAAATGTATATGAAAAGTAGCCAGTGGATGTAATGATCAGAAAAATGGCATTCTTTAAAGAAACATTTTTTGAATGACTATGAGGCCAGGCAGATGTTTTGAGGGAATTGAAAGTAATCATGATTTTTTAGAAGTCTTAAAGATGTGTGAGAGAGAGAAGGCTGATAGAGTTTGATGATGGAACACTTGTATGCCTTATCAGAATTATTAAGTGGGCCATGCAAAACATAATGCTCTAAGAGTTCCAATAAGGTCATTTGGGTACTGGTGTATAATGCTGGGTTGTGGGATGAGGAGGCGGGGCGCTGTGGTGAAATAATCACAGAGAACAGTACACATGAAAGCTCTTAATAGCAGGCAGGATTAGGGGGCTGCAGTTGGCAAAATAGGCTGTGGATATGGAGAGTGAAGGACAATGTGAAGATGATCCCTAGGATTGTGGCTAGGTAAACCTTCAAAATTTACTAAGATTTTTTATTTAATACAATCAATTATACTTTAAGATGAAGATTTTGAAACGGCTGTCAAGAAACTTAATGGAAAACTCTATATTGCTGACTCAGAAAAATATAGGCCATTGGAAGAAAATCTAGCAGGTATGTTAAGTTTAAATAACTGATTATAATGTTTTAAATAAGTCATCTTTTATTTAAAAAGAATCTCCTAATTTCATCATTTCAGTAATTATCAGTTTTGTTTGTATAATGCATCCACAGTGACTTAAAATATTTAAAATCAGTTGTTAGTCTAACAGCATTGATCTTTTAGTGGTCCTGGGTCTCTATTAGCATTCACAGGCCTTGTTTCCTGGGTCATAGGTTATCTCCAGGAGCATTGGTTGCTGACCATTGTTGTGGATTAGTTGGATGGACTTCACCTAATTTTGTCTTTTCTTATGCTCGCATTGTATGGATTTTTAGATAGTGAAAAAGAATGTGTTATTGTTTGGGAAAAGAAGCCAACAGTTGAAGAGAAGGCAAAAGCAGATATGTTAAAGCTCCCACCTGCATTTTTTTGTGGAGTCTGCAGTGATACTGATGAAGACAATGGAAATGGGGAAGACTTTCAATCAGAGCTTCAAAAAGTTCAGGGAGCTCAGGTAAAGAATGTCTCATTATTTTCCTTTTGGTTCTCTTCCCTTTGTTGATGCAATAACTTTAGAACATTATCAAATGATAATGGGTTGGGGCTAGCAAATGGATTAGAAGATCTAAATAAACGGAGACACATAGTGTTCATGGGATTGAAACATTCAAAATAAGATAATAGACTTCCCAGGATTGAGGTACAGATTTAAGACAGTACCAGTCAAAACTCCACTAGAATTCTTTGTAGATACAAACAAGCTGATCCTAAAATTTATATGGAAACTTAAAATTATACTTGTTATTACTAATGAACCCACACTGACACATCATTACTCAGCATTTAGAGTTTTTACCTTAAATGGATAGTGAATTTTGCCAAATCTTACTTCATCTATTGTTGTAGCCAGGTGGATTTTTTTTATTACGTCTGTGAATGATACTGATTTTTTGAGTGTTCAGAAAAGCGGTATTACATTCCTGAGATAAACCTCACTTGGTGTTGGTAGAATTTATATATGCATTTGTGTTCAATTTGCATAAATTTTGTTAGAACTTCTAGATTTATATTCATTAGGGATATTGGTTGGTAGTTTTCTGGTATCACCTTTGGAGTTACTGCTGGTATATAAAATAGGTTAGGAAATATTTTCCTTTGCTATTTTCTGAAAGAGATTTATGAGCCTGAGGTTTTCTTAAGATTTATAAAGTACAATAAATAAATATAGGGCTATAACACAGTACTATTCAGAATGTCTAGTCAGGCTGTCTCTTTGGGTTTTTTTGTTTTGTTTTTTGTTTTTTGTTTTTTGTGGTTCTAGGAGTTGAACCCAGGGCCTTGCACATACTTTGCAAGTGTTTTGCTACTGGGCTGCACCCCCAGCCCGCTATTCTTTTTATTTTGAGCAGGGTCTCACTGATTTACACAGGCTGTCTCTGACCTCAAACTTGGCAATCCTCTTGCCTCTGCTCCTAGTCATTGGGATTATAGGCATGCGCCACCATAACTGGCCATCTCCTTGTTCTTAAGTGAGTATTAGTAATTTGTGTCTTTGAGGGATTGTTAAGTTTATATGTGTAGAATCATTCCTTGTAATCCTTTATTAATCTTTTAATGTCTGTAGGTTCAGCATCAAAATATTCCATCTTTTCTTTCTGGTATTTCTTGGTTGATCTGGTTAAAGGTTCATCAATTTCATGAATTTTGGTGGTGATTTTAAAATGGTGTTGGGTTTTAGTTCCCTCAGTAGAATAGTAGAAACAGATTTTGGGCTCCATTTTTTCCCCAGTGGATTATCTTTTCTGTGCTGAGTTTCATTGATTTTCGGTCTTCATTATTTCCTTCTTGCCTTGGGTTTATTTTGCTTTTTTTGTAATTTCTTAAAGTGGAAGTCTGAATTACAGACCTAAAGACCATTCTTCATTTCTTTTCTTTTCTTTCTTTCTTTTTCTTTTCCTTTTTTTTTTTTTTTGGTCATACTGAGGAGTTGAACCTAGAGCCTCACACATGGTAGGCAAGGGTTTTACCACTGAGCTGCACCCACAGACCCTTTTTTATTTTTATTTTTGAGACAGGGTCTTGCTAAGTTGTGCAGGCTGCCTCTGGCCTCAAAGTTGGGATCATCCTGTCTCTGGCTCCCAAGTGGCTGGGATTACAGATGTGTGCCATCTTGCCCAGCCCATTCTTCATTTCTAATATAAATATCTAATGTATTAAGTTTCCCTGTAAGAACTGTTTAGCTATATCTCACAAGTTTTAATATATGGTCTTTTCACTTTGTTAGTTCAAAATACTTTCCTAACTCCCTTGCCATTCTTTTTGACCTGTGCATTGGACAACCATGCCATTTAGAAATATTTAATGACTTTTCACATATCATCTTGTTATGGATTTGTAGTTTAATTCCATTATGGCCCATGAATATGTTTTTTTGAATGATTTAGTTCTTTAAAATGTAGTGAGGTCTTCCTTAGTGAATGTTGCACATGTACTTGTGAAGAATGTGCAAGTAACTTGTATTTGTATGTGGTTCTGTGAAGGGTAATGAAGTTAGATTCATTGATACTGCTTTTGTTGTTCAAACCTAACATATCTTTGCTAATTTTTTTTGCCTACTTGTCTGTCAGTTCCTGAGAGGAGTTGTCAGGTGTAATTGTGGATTTGCCTCCTTATTTTGCTTCTCATAGTTTGTGTATGTGTGTGGTTTGTGGGATGATGATGATGATGATGATGATGATGATGATGATTGTTGTTGTTGTTGTTATTTAGCCCGTACTGGCTTGTAACCTTCCTGCCTCTACCTCCCAGGTGCCAAGGTTCAGATATGCATCACAGTCCCTGGCTCTGTTGGTTGTTTTTTGCTTTTGTATTTTTAAAAATTGCTTATTTTTGTTCCTCCACCTTCTTAAGGTAGAAGATTACTTACTTTTGATCTTTCTTTTTTTAGTGTTTATAGCCTTGCTCTAGCTGCATTCTAAGTAATTTTTGATATCTTTTTTTGTTCATTTTAAAGTATGTTCTATTTTTCTTTGTGATTTCTTCTTTTACCCATTGTTCATTTAGTAGTGCATTATTTAATTTCCACGTATTATAAATTTTCCTTTGTTCCGTTGTGGCTGGAGAAGAGATACTGTAGTATTTCAGTCATTTTGAATCTCTTTGAGTCTTGTTTTGTAGACTCGAATATGTTACATCTTAGAAAATGCTTCTGGGTACTGAGAAGGATATATTTTCTATTGTTTTAGCATTTTAAAACAGTAAAATTTGGATTAATATTCAGTTAATAATTCAGTACTGTATAGAAATTTTACTCCAAACTTGTTTTTTCCATTTTCTTTTTTTATTCTTGTCATATAAAATATATTTTTGCATATTATGGCTTATTAAAACAGTTATCTTTTACTTATTTTTTTTTTTAAGTATTTGAAGGTTGAACACATACTTTGTGCTCTACCACTGGGCTTCAACCCCAGCCTATTTTTTTATTTTTTATTTTTATTTTTGAGACAGAGTCTTGCTAAGTTACTCAGGCTGTCTCTGGCCTCATACTCATAATCCTCCTACCTCAGCCTCCTGAGTTGCTGGGAGTAGAGGCATGTGCCACTGTGCATGGCTAACACAGTTGTCTTTTAAATGTCAAGGGAAGGAAAGTTTCCAAAACAATTTATATTTGCATTGTTTCCTTCCAAACCTTCCTCCCTCCTTTTTCTAATTTTTTGAGACAGGGTCTGGCTTGTGTGGGTCAGACTGGGCTTGAATTCATGATATTCTTGCCTCAGCCTCCTGGGTACAGGAAATACAGGTGTGTTCCATCAGCCTTCTTTATATCTCCGTGTGGATTCACGTTGCCCTCTGAGGGGTTTTCAGTTCATCCTCATGGACTCCTTTAACATCTCGTTGTTGTTGTTGTTGCTAGGTGCTGTGGAGTCGGTATTCAACTGATAGAGACCCTCATAGGGTTTTCAATGGCTGAGTGCTTCGGGATTGCCTTGGGAGTGGATTGCCAGGCCCTGCTCCCATTTTTGTGGTGCTGGGAATTGAACTCGGGGCCTCAGAGACTGCAGCGCAGTGCTCTACCCACTGAGCTAAATCCCAGCCCAACATCTCTTGTAGGACAGATGTTTTAGCAGGAGTTCCTCTCAGTTTTTGTTTATCTGAGATGCCTTAACTTTTTAATTTTCATCTATTTATGTAGATGCATATATAGTATATGCATAAACTTTTTTGGCTACATAACTCATTTATTTTATGTTAAGGATATCTCAAATGGTAGGACTTTTACTGATCTTTCAGTTGCTTCTGTCTTCTGATGGCAGACTTGACTGTGACAGCCAAAGTGGTGGTATAGGTCCATGCACCACCAGCTATTGTTTTCATGAAGGAAGCACAGTGCCAGATCCTTGTAGCCTATCTCTTCATCTCAGCTTTGCCACAGAAGATGCAGGTGTCCTTGGCATCCTGGCTAACAACCAGTTTTCTTCACCATTTTTCAGAGGGAGGCACATAGCACGTCCATATTTACAAATGATTCTGACCTTGATACCTTTGACCATGCTTTTCGCCTCTCTTATTCTTAATGTTAGGTTTTTGTTTTGTTTTGTGTGTGTGTGTGGTATTTGAGGGTGAACCCAGGGTTTCATATGTACTTTGCAAGTGCTCTATCACTGAACTGCAACCACAGGCTTTTTTTTTTTTTTTTTTACACTTTGTGTTTGAGACAGTCTGGCTAAATTACACAGACTGTCTCTGGTCTTGAACTTGCAATCCTCCTGCCTCCACCTCCCAAGCCACTGGGATCACAGATGTGAGCCACTGCACCCGGGTTCATTTTTTATTTTTTATCCTGAGGCAACATCTCACTAAGTTAATTAAGCAGGTTGCTTCTGGCTTCGAAACCACGATCCTCCTGCTTCCACCTCTTGAGTCACTGGGATTATGTGCATGCACCACCACATGTGGACTCTTAATGGTAGTTTTGCCAAACATAAACTTTTTCATTGATGTTCTTAAAGCACTTTGAATATGTTATGCCACTGCTTTCTGGCCTCTGTGGTTTCCAGTGAGTTTGCTGTTCATCTTATTGTGGATCCTTTGTATGGAGTGAGCCATTTTTCTCTTGCTGCTTTCAAGAAGGTTCTCAGTATTTAGCTTTAGTTCTTTTTGAGTTTATCCTACTTGGAGTTCATAAAAGTTTGTGGATGCATAGATTGGATTTTTTCAGTGGATGTCTTTAGATATTATTCCGATACTTGGTCTGTCCCTTTTCTATATCCTCCATTATGCATGTGTGATATGCTTGCTGGTCTCTTAGGAGTCTTTGATGGCCTTGTTTCATTTTCTTCATTCTTTTTTTTTAGATTCCTCAGACTGGATAATCTCTATTTATTTGTCTCCAGCTTATTGATTTCCTCTGCTGACTCACATTTACTGTTGACTCCAGTGAAATTTGTTTTTAAAGTAGACTTTATTTTTTAGACCTGTTCTAGGTTCACAGGAAGGTGACAAAGATTTTTCATGTATATAGTTTACATTAGAGGTTTACTCTGGGTGTTGGTTGTTGTACCTTCTATGTGTTTTGACAAATGTGTGATGAACAACATATGTACACTATTATAGTGTCCAGCATGATTTCAGTGCTCTAAAGTCTTCTTTGCCCTGCCTGTCTTGCCCCACTCTCTGCCCCCAATGCTTGGCAACTGTTAGTCTTTTTACCATAATTGTCTGACTGTTGGTTTTGAAGCTATTGCATAGCTGAAGTTGGGGGTAGGGGTGGACAGAGAGAGGAGTAAGGGGAGTCAGTGCCGCAAACCTAGCTTTTATAATTTTTAAACTGAAGTTTGCAGTTTGGTGAAATACCCCTCAGATTGTTGCAGTTCTTTGGTTAATTTCCAGAGGTGATGAAAAAGTTGATTTTTATTATCTTACTGTGCCATTCCAGAGGTGGTAAATTGATCCTTTCATCTTTTTTTTTTTTTTCAGTACTAGGGGATTGAACCCAGGGTGCTTCTGCTAGTGGGCCTGCATTCCAGCCCCCATTTTTATTTTTTATTCTGAGACAGGGTCTTGCTAAGTTATATAGGCTCCCTCTGGCCTCGAACCTGCGATCCTCCTGCTTCTGCCTACCAAGTTGTTGGGATTACAGGCGTGTGCCACTGCGCCCAGCAATCCTTTTATCTTGATTGGTCTTCTTTATCCACTATAAATTTTTTTAAGTCTCCTTTGTCTGAAAGATAGTCTTTTTAAGTATGTGTGTTTATGTGGTATATATCTTTTCAATTCTTTCATTTATTACCTCTATTATTATGTTTTTGTCAGCAGTATTTTGTTAAGTGGTCTGTTTTTCTGATACTGGGACCAAACTTCAGGGCCTTAAGCTTGGTAGGCAAGTACTCTACCACTGAGCTCAATCCTCAGCCTGTAGTGAGTTTTTTTTTTTTTCCTTCCAGTACCTGGGGACTGAATCCAGGGGTTTGTATGATAGGCAAGTGCTCTACCACTGAGCTGTACTCCCCTGTCCCTTTTTTATTTGAGACAGGGTTTTGCTAAATTGTGCAGGCTGCCTATGGCCTCAAACTTGTGATCTTCCTGCCTCAAACTCCTGGAATTAGAGGCATACATAATGGTGCCTGGCCTAGTGGGTGGGTTTGTTTGTTTGTTTGTTTATATCCAGTCAAGTAATCTTTTTATTGATCCTTTACATTTATTTGGTCAAATGGTTGGATTTAAGGTTTTCGCTTTTAGTTGTGTGTCCCCTCTATTTTTATTAATGTTTTCATTTTACTACTACTTCTTATGTATTCTTTGAATATTCTTCAGAATGCTTTTTGAATTTACTACATTTTTGACTATTCTCATACAGTTTCTTAGTGGTTGCTCTAGGGATTATAATACACATACCAAACTTTACAGAAACAACTTAGAATTAATATTTTTCCATTTCAAGTAAAGTACAGAAGCATTAGAACTATACGTTTTTAACGCTCTTCCATTATGTTAGTATTATGTATTACATTTACATACATCAAAAAGTCCTATTAGTCATGTTTTACGTTCAGCCATCATATATACAAGGTGAATGTAGTGAGTGTTTAAATTAAAAAATTTATTGTTCACAAATGAGGACCTCCAGAACTGCTTCAGAAGGTGGCAAAATGATAGGTGTGTTTGAAGCCAGGGAGAGTGTTTTGAGGGGGATTACTGTCCTTTAATAATTCTTTTCTTTAAACAATACACCTCATATTTTTAATCCTAAAAGCCGAACGATACTTTATTTACCCAGCTGGTTGCCATTTCTGTGGTTATTCCTTCACTTCTTTTGGCCTCCATGGTTCTTTGTATATTTTAGATACAAGCCATATATCAAATATATATTTTGCAGATATTTTCTTCCAGTATGTGACCTGTCTTTTCATTCTCAGCACTATCTCTTTTACAGAGTATCATTTTAAAGTTTTAATTGGCATTTTTTTCTTTGATAGATCAAAGTTTTCTTATTGTAGCTGAAAAATCATCACTGAATCTGAGGTCACCTGCATTTCTCTTATATTTTGAAAGTTATATATAGTTTTACATTTTACATGTAAGTCTTTGATGCATTTGGAATTTTTTTTGTGTGTGAAAGGTTTAAAGTCTGTGTATGGATTTTTTTTTTTTTTTTTTTTTTTTGGTGGATGTCCAGTTCAAACACCACTTAATAAGACACACTGGATTCCCTTTGAAATTATTCACCATTGGTATCTAAGAGAGCACATGACTTTTATACATTCAGTTTTTATCCTGCAACTTTGTTATAATTGCTTAGCAGGTCCAGATTTTTCATTCCGTGGGGTTTTTCTTCTGTAAAACAATTATGTCATCAGTGAATAATGATAGTTTGAATTCTTCCTTCCCAATCTTTAATTCCTTTTCTTGTTTTAAGTTAACTTTTCCAGTATGTCTTTTTTTGAATTTCCAGTATCTTATGATGTGAGGGCAATACTTGACTTGCTCTTGTTCTTAGTGAGAAAGCTAATTTTTCATCATTAAATATGATGTTAACTACAACTTTTTTTGTAGATGCTCCTTACCAAACTTTAGAAGTTCACCTCTATTCCTAGATACTGAGAGTTTTTATCATGAATGGGTGTTGGATAACAACAAGTAAGTTTTCTGCAACTATTGACAATGATCTTATGATTTTTCTTCTTTAAGCCATTTGATGTGATTTGGTGCCATTGTTGTTGTTATTAGGTGCCATTGAGTCACAGGGACCCTATGTACAACCGAATGAAACACTCCCTGACACTGTACCATGCCTGGCACTTTGTCTGTGCTTTTTTGCACGTGCTTTTTTGCATAGGGATTTCAATGGCAGATTGTTTTGGAATTTGATCAAGTCCTTCTCCCTAGCCTATAGCACCTGGTATTCCCATGTGGTTTCCCATACAAGGACTAACCAGGCCAACCAACCCTGTTTAGCTTCTGAGATTAAGTGGGATCGGATGCCAGAGTGCTATGGCTGCAGACTGGTTTTCACATTTTGAAACAACCCTGCATTTCTAGAGTTAATGACACTTGGTTGTAGTGTATAATTCTTGTTATATATATTGTTGGATTTTATTTATTTTTTTTCAGTACTTGGAGGTTGAATCCGGGTTCTCATGCTAGGCAAGTGCTCTACCACTGAGCTGCACCCCAACCCCTTTTTATTTTTTATTTTGAGACAAGATATTGCTAGGTTGCACAAGTCTGTGCCTCTGGCCTGAAACTCATAATCCTCTTGTTGCAGCCTCCTTAGTCCCTGGGATTATATGTATGTGCCCATCTTGTTTGTTTTTGGTGCTAGGGATTAAACTCAAGACCTTGCATATGTTAAGCATGTGTTCTACCACTGAGCTACACCCCTGGACCCTGATTTGTTAATATTTTGTTGAGGATTTTTATATCTGTGTTCATGACAAAAATTGATCTAGAGTTTTCCTGTGTTGTAATGTCTTTATCTGATTTTGGAATTAGGGTGATGCTGGCCTCACAGGGTGAGTTAGGAAGTGTTCTTTATGCTTCTGTTGCCTCCATGATATTGTAGAAATTGGTATTTCTTTCTTAAGTATTTGACAGAATTCACCAGTGAAAGGATCTGAGCCTAGTGCTTTCTTTTTGGAAGATATTATTAACTCATTATTTTTAATTGATTCAGGCCCATTGAGATTATGAATTTCTCGTTGGGTGAATTTTGGTAGATTGTGTCTTAAGGAATTGATCCCCTCTCATCTAAGTTATCAAGGCATAGTGCCATGCATCATATTCTTTTATTACCCTCATAATGTCCATGGTATCAGTAGTGTTGGGTCATATATCATTTCTGATGTAGTTTGTATTTTCTTATTAGCCTCATGACAGGTTTATTAATTTTATTGATCTTTTCAAAGAATCAGTTTTTGGTTTCACTGATTTTTCTAGACTGATTTTCTACCTCATTGATTACTGATATTATTATTATGATGATGATGATGATGTCTTGTATCTTGTTCTTGCTATAGGTTTGTTTTGTTCTTTCCTAGTTTAGGTAAAGGTTTAGATTCTGATTTTAGATCTTTTTAAGTTTATGCATTCACTACTATAAATAGTCCCCATCCTTGCTTTTACTGCATCCCACAAATCTTGATAAGCTATATTTTCATTTTTATTCTGCTCAAAATATTTTAAATTTCTCTTGAAACTTCTTTTGTGATGTGTTATTTAGAAGTTTTCCTTAGTCTCTAATTTGGTATCTTCTCAGCTAATATTTCTGTCAGAGAATTCAAATTTAATTCTATTGTGGTTTGAATGTATGCTTTGTGTGATTTGTATTCTTTTAAGTTTGTTGAAGTACGTTTTATGGCCCAAAATGTGGTTTTATCTTTTTTGTGTGTTTGTGGTGCTGAGAAATGAACCCAGGGGCTTGCTTATACTAGGCAAGCATTCTGCTACCCAGTCCCACAATGTTGTCTTTCTGGTAAATGGTCTGTGTGAACTTGTAAAGATTGTGTATTCTGCTGTTGTTGGATGAAGTACTATATGTTGTTGTTGTTGTTGCTGCTGCTGCTGCTGTTGCTGTTGTGTGCCGTGGTGTCATGTCTGACTCAGAGCAACCTTCATAGGGTTTTCAATGGCTGATTGTTTCAGGATTGCCTTGGGAGTGGATTGTCATGTCCTTCTTCCATTTTTGTGGTGCTGAGAATCAAACCTCAGACCTCAGAGACTGCAGAGTGGCACTTTACCAACTGAGCTAAATCCCAGCCCCAAAGTAGTATATAAAATATGTTAATATATTTTTCATTTATAAAATTCCCAGTTCTTTTTTAGTACTTCTGTTTCTTTGCTGAGAACTTTTATCTTTCACTTGTTTTAAGAGTATTTGTCCTTTATGGAATACTGTTACAGTAACTTCCCTAAATAAAGTGTATTTTTTTTTTTGATAGTTCTAACTCGGATCATTTGATAGTCACTTCCTCTGGCAGTGCAGAGCTGGCTTTTCTTGGAACTTTGTTTGCACCATTGGTAGTTATAGTTTGTTTAATGACTCTAGCTCCTAGGCTGAGATAAAGGAGAGGCAGAAAACCCCCCACACGGATGTTACCATCAGATTCTCTCTCTGGTCCTAAGATACTTAATACTGAATTGTCTATGTTCATCTGCTTTCCAGATGCTCTTAGATTTGCTCTGTATTTTTCAGTCTGAGCATCTAGTTGTAGGTTTGGGAGGAGACAGGAAAAATGTTGCTTATTCCATCATCCAGAAGTCTTAAGTCTCCAGTTTCTTTTTTTTTTTTTGGTACTGGGGGTTGAACCCAGGGCCTTATGCTTGCATACTTTGCAAGTGCTGGACCACTGAGCTGTACCCCCAGCCCATTTTTTTTACTTTTTAAGACAGGGTCCCACTAAGTTACGCAGACTGCCTCTGGTCTTGAACTTGCAATCCTCCTGCCGCTGCCTCCCAAGCCACTGGGGTTACAGGCGTGCGCCACCGCGCCCAGCTCCAGTTTCTTTTGAAATAGATTATATGGCCCTTTTAGTAGATCATTGTGTTTAATGGTGTAGTATTTTGTGCCTTCCTCTTTGCAGAAATCCCACAGTGAGGAAATAACTGGCATAGCTGCAACTGTGCACAAAGGTGGGAGTGAAGTGACTGCACTATTTTTATGTAAGTCTGAAGAAGCTGATTCTACTACAAAACCTGTTAGCTCATCAACTGTTTCCTCTGCGGCTGCAGACAAGCCTGTAGATTTGTCTACTAGGAAGGAAACTGATGCAGAACGTACAAGCCAAGGTAAAATTTGATATTTATTTGTATCATGCATTACATAAGCTATGCCTATGTGTTTGAGAAGACAGACTTTTTAAGACAGATCTTAAAAACTCACTTGGAAATAAAATTTGAGGTGCATAAAAACCATACTATACTAATCATAATAATCAGAAAAATCATACTGCCTTGCCAACAAAGACAAAAAAACATATTTAATAAATATTAGGGTTTTAATTATTAGGGAATACAAAGCAGTGTGACTCTTGACTTACCTGCCTGACCCTAAAGACAATAATGTGCTTACAAGATAATTCTATGTGGTAGTGTTTTTATTTGACTATCGTTTGAGTAATACTAATTATCACTCAAACATATTCAGAGTGTTTAGTTATATATGAAGTAGTATTATTACAATAGGGGTTTAAAATATTTATTATACAACTTTTAAGTGTTTCTCTCTGCAAGCCTCAAAATTTGCTAAGTTGTCAGCTGCCATGGCTCACACCAGGAATCCTACTTGAAAACAGAGGCAGCCTGCACAATTTAGCAAGACTCATTCTCAAAAATAAAAAAATAAAATTAAAAAAAGTGTGGGAGTGTGGCTCAGTGGTGGAGTGCTTGGTTACTATGAGTGAGGTCCTGGGTTCAACCCTCAGTATTGAAGGAAAAAAAATTGGTAACTCTCCAGTTACTGTAACTAATATTTTAGTATTTCTGTCTTCTTTCTTCTTTTTCCAAGGGCTGAGGTTTACCTCAGTGGGTAGAACACTGCTCTGCACTCTCTGAGGCCCTGGGTTTGATCTCCCAACATTGCAAAAACGGGAGGAGGACATGGAAATCCACTCCTGAAATAATCCCAACGATCAGTCATTGAAAACCCTATGAGGCTCACTATGAGTCTGACCTGGCTCTGTGGCACCTAACAATAATAATCTTTTTGTTTTAATTTTTTGAAGTGAGGAAGTATCTCTATAAATTGTATTGCTTTGTACACGTACATTACCTAGTTTTTTTTTTTTTTTCAGAAATAGTCCTAAGTAAGTCACAAATAATATGTTTATAGGCCCTTTAGAATCCCCCCTCCCCCACAGCACTAGGGGGCAGAACCTGGGGCCTCGCACATGCTTTGCAAGTGCTGTGCCACTGAGCTACACCCCTAGGCCCCTTTTTAATTTTTTATCTTGAGACAGAGCTTGCTAAGTTAATACGTGCTGCCTCTGGCTTCAAACCTGCCATCCTCCTGCCTCTACCTCCCGAGTTGCTAGGATTACAGGTGTAACCAACCACACTTGGCTTCTTTAGGATCTTAATATACTAGAAGAGGACTATACTTGGCACCTAAAACATCTGCTTTTTCAGATGAGTAAAGCATAGTGATTTCAGAGATCCTGCAGTGATGCATTCATTGGTAGAATTCAGACAAGACCCCTAAACTTCTCATGACCAAGTGTAAATGACACATTTGGTTTTTATGAAATTATTTATACTACAGAGCACATTTTTTAAAAGTTCCCTTAAATCTTGCCTTTGATTGCTTATTTTAGGGTATAAAGATCTCTGCAAAGTAGAAATTACCATTGTGTAGTTCTGTGTCCAGCTTAATATAGATAGCTCTATATCTCATTGATTTTGGCATGCATTTGGTATATTATTATAATATTCATTGGGCATGGAGCTTGCAAACTTAATATTACTGAAGGAACTGACAATTGGATGTATTTTGTGATTTATCAAAAAGTAGACCCTAACTCCTCACTCCAGAGAATAGAAAATCCATTTGCCTCTGGTTTCTGGGTAAGCTTTGATGTTTAATATATCTTGAATGAAATAATACATTGTTCTTTTCCTTTTGCCAGTGGAAAGCAAAGCAGTTCCATTTGGATTTGGAAGTAGTACAGGACTATCGTTTGCAGACTTGGCTTCCAGTAATTCTGGAGATTTTGCTTTTGGTCCTAAAGGTAAGATCAAGAGAAGAGATTTTAATGATGATATCATAGAATCAAGCTCAACAAAGAAAAGCCATCCTTATTATAGTGCTGTGATTATAAAATGCCCCACCATTTGTTCAGTGTTTTAAATAATGAAGGGCTTCTACATTCTTTTATTAATAATATAATGCTAAGAAATTTTACTTAATTTAATGTAAGTCATGCTGTTCATCCTCCCTATCCTGAAATACAGATCTAATTTTCAGTTTTAGAATAGCCTTGATTGTGGTTACATTGTCCTTTTCACTATGTGTACTATTAGGTTTGTTTGTAAATACTTCAAGGTTTGTGAATCTGCAGTTTTTTAAGATGATTTGGATTTTACTGAGTTGTACTGATTTATTGTGCCATAGTAAGTTTATAATTGGTGTGTTTCTCATCATTATCAGTGGTATTTTTTAAATCTATTTTGTTAATATTTTTAAAAATAGTCCTTTTATAGAAATGCTTATTTCAATAGTTGTTGATTATATTTTATCAGTGTGTTTCATATTTGTGGTTATAAGATGTTTGTAGAATAAATTTCATTGAGGATACATGCCTAAATAATTCATGAAATTCAAAATACTATTATCCCATTTCACATATTTACGTTTTTTTTATAGTTCCTGCTATTTAAAGAAATACATTAAACATTTAGAAATTACTTTCAGATACCATGTTACATTAGAATTCATTGCTTTGATCAATTTTCCATTTTGTTTGTACATTTTTATTTTCAGATTGTCTTTATTATATTTTGTGTGTAGAATGATTACTTCAGATTGTATTTGTTAAAAACAGTATTTGACCCTATAAATCCTCTGTAATCAGTTTGGTTCCTATAAGTAGAAGTTGAAATTGCCAGAATGTTACTTTAAACATTAATACATGTAGATATCACACTATTTCAAATTAGATAGGTAATCTAAGAGTGGGATAAAAAAACTTATAAAAATAAATGCTACTTGTTTAAATATTCTAATTTATTCATCAGATAAAAATTTCCAGTGGGCAAATACTGGAGCAACTGTTTTTGGAACACAGTCAACGAGTAAAGTCGGTGAAGACGAAGATGGTAGCGATGAAGAAGTAGTTCATAATGAAGATATCCATTTTGAACCAATAGTCTCACTTCCGGAGGTAAATGTCAAGGAATGAAATTTTTACTAGTAATTTATTTTATAATTTAAATTTAAATTTGAGTTTGATTTGTAAAGATACTGTTGTCTGTATTTCTTTCAGAATATTTATGATTTGAAATGGTACCTCTATTTGTTAGATGGTCAGCCTTTAAGTACAAATTGTCTTGAATTTTTTGTGTGTGGTACTGGGGATCGAACTCAGTTCTTTGCACATGGTAGGCAAGCACCCTCCCTTTCAGGTATACCCTCAGCCTTGTCTTGATCTTTTATATAAAAAATATTGTTTGGTACAATTGCTTATACAATTGTTAGGAAGAAATAGTTTTTTAAATATATTGTTAGACTGCCATGTTTGTTTTCATAACATAATTCTGGGGACAAAAATAAAATTCTCATACTTGCCAAATCCTTTCAGTAAAAAAGTAACTTTTACATTTTTTGTAGAATGTTGTTTTAGGAAAATTAACTTGTCATTTCTCAGCCCCAATCAATAGTTAATATTTCTTTTCAAGAACCAGCACTCTTTGAAACCACCTCTGACCTATAAAGGGAGGCATTTTATTTCTATAAGGAGAGTGGCACATAATAGAAAAATATTTAATGATCAGGCAGGTAGTTACTGTCTTAACCAAATCAGATGTATTCCTAGTTACAGGATATTACCAGTTATCAAGATACTACAAAATCTGCTAATGTCATTTCAAAGAAAATATGTTAAAGAATTTGTATCTTTGAAGTCAGGTGCCATGGCACACGCCTCTAATCCCAGTGACTTGGGAGGCTGAGGCAGGAGGATCCTGAGTTCAAGGCTTGAGACAGTCTGCATAACTTAGTAAGACTGTCTCAAAATAAAAAATTAAAATAAACAAATAGGCTCAGAGAATAGCCCAGTGGTAGAACACTTGGAGAGTATGTGTAAGGCCCTAGCTAGGTTCAACCCCCAAGAACTAAAAAAAAAAGGAATTTGGGTCTTTGGTGTTTGTTAGAGAATTCATTATATGCAACAGTTTATAGATAGTCTCCTCTGTTATTTTATAGGTAGAAGTAAAATCTGGAGAAGAAGATGAAGAAATTTTGTTTAAAGAGAGAGCCAAACTGTATAGATGGGATCGAGATGTCAATCAGTGGAAGGAGCGTGGTGTTGGAGATATAAAGATTCTTTGGCATACGATGAAGAATTATTATCGGATCCTAATGAGAAGAGATCAGGTTTTTAAAGTGTGTGCAAACCACGTTATTACCAAAACAATGGAATTAAAACCTTTAAATGTTTCAAATAATGCTTTAGTTTGGACTGCCTCAGATTATGCTGGTGAGTATGTACCTTCAAGTGTTATATTTTCTTTTATTTTGGACTTTTCCAAAATCTTATAAAACAATTTATAAGTTCTTTTTATATTAAGATCACCTTTTTTTCAATAGATGGAGAAGCAAAAGTAGAACAGCTTGCAGTGAGATTTAAAACAAAAGAAATGGCTGAGTCATTTAAGAGAAAATTTGAAGAATGTCAGCAGAATTTATTGAAACTCCAGAAAGGACAGGTGTCACTGGCAGCAGAATTATCAAAGGACACAAATCCTGTGGTGTTTTTTGATATTTGCGTGGATGATGAGCCACTAGGTCGCATAACTATGGAATTATTTTCACACATTGTTCCTCAAACTGCTGAGAATTTCAGAGCACTGTGCACTGGAGAAAAGGGCTTCAGTTTCAAGAACTCCATTTTTCACAGAATAATTCCAGATTTTGTTTGCCAAGTAAGTATTAGCCATATATCACAAAGTCTTAAGAGTATCCCACACTAACTTGGAAAATTTGCATATTTCTTTTTGGCCTCATCCTGTAGTTTTCTTAAGATTTCCTTAGCTTTCCCACACAACATTCGGCAACATCACCTGATTCTATCCTGCCCAAAACTTTCAAAACTAAAAGGGTCCAATTCCTAATACTTGAAACCTGCTAGAAACAGGTTTTATTTTCATCTTCTTTCAAAAATAGGTACTTTTTCTGCATGTATTCTGATCTTTAACTGAAGATTCCTATTAATTGCAATCTTTTTTCCAGGGGGGAGATATCACAAAACATGATGGAACAGGAGGACAATCCATTTATGGAGATAAATTTGAAGATGAAAACTTTAATGTGAAACATACTGGTCCTGGCGTACTATCCATGGCCAATCGAGGCCGGGATACCAATAATTCTCAATTTTTTATAACACTGAAGAAAGCAGAACATTTGGACTTTAAGCATGTAGTGTTTGGGTTTGTTAAGGATGGCATGGATACTGTGAAAAAGATGGAATCATTTGGTTCTCCCAAAGGGTCTGTTAGTCGAAGAATTAGCATCACAGAATGTGGACAGTTATAAAAATCATCGTTTTTCATAGTAAGTTTTATCTGTGTAAGCAGTTGAATTGAAGCTTAGGTGTTACAGATAATATTGGTAATTATGTTCAGCTTTTGAAAATGGACGTTTCCAATGTGTACATGTAAAATTGCAGCTTATAGCTGTTGTCAGTTTTTACTGTGTTATAATTGACCTTGCATGGTGTGAAATAAAAGTTTAAACACTGGTGTATTTCAGGTGTACTTGTGTTTATGTACTCCTGACATATCTGTATTAAAATGGATAATACTAATCTTGTTAAAAGCAATAGACCTTCCTAGACTATTGAAGGAATATGATATATGCAATTTTACTTTAATTCCTTTTAAGATGTTTGGAGTTCTTGCATGGATATATACTTACCATTTGAATAAAGGGACCACAACTCGGATAATTTTATTTTAGATCTGAAATATATTTGGTAATCTTAACTATTGGTGTGCTTGTTTATGCATACAGACTCCTTTATGAATGGATAGAGTCACAGAAGGTAGAGAGTTAACCAAAGTGCTCTTCTGTAATCTTTATGCCTCCTGTATGTTACAAATTAACTTTTAAGTAGAGTGCTTTCTTTTCCTTACATATGTAGCTTCTTGTGCCCTTTTGAAGGTATTCATTTTTAATATTAATTTTTATGTTTTGAACAAGTTGAATATTAGGATTTTTTTTTAAACTCTTCTGTCATCTGTCTACTACCTCAGAAACTTCACCTTGGTCCTGATGATAGAATTGGATTTTTCCCCAGTTATTGTGATAAAGTCTGACTATTTTTAAAAGGTCTATACCATGTTCTTTGGTTAAAGATTTGCTTTATATTAGATTGTTATAGTACCTTTTTCTGGTGACTTTTGTAGAAGAAATAAAGTGACAACTGATAACAGCCATGAAATTTAAAAAATACTTGTGCATCTAACTGTCTGTTCATTTAGTTCTAGACAAAAGGTCAGTACTGTAAACTCAAAACTGCCACGTAATTTTCACAAGTTTGATATACACTGAAAATATACAGTATTTGGAAATGGCTTGTGTCAAAAGTTAGGCAAACTGCTAAAGAAAGGGGGTGTTCTTAATGGCCTATCCAGTGTACAACTACAAAGAATCTGGTTAGAACACATAATTTTTTATATTCTAACCATGAATATTGACTCCCTTTACTCTTCTGTGTTCTTCCCAGTGAAAATTCTTATTTTGTTTAGTGAGGAAAGGCAGTGAAGTTTATTTCCTGTTGAATGGTGATTTGGAAGTAGGCTATCCTTATAGTGAATACCTGTTCAGCCACCAGTCAGACGAAGGCAGAGATATGGTGTGGTTTGTGTACCATCACTTATTCTACTTGGCCACAAAGCCAGACACCTGAAGTAACACCCCTGCAGATGTATCAGGTGAATGATTGGAACCTTGAAGAGAACTGTGGATGGCACATGTACATTTAGTATTTAGAATTAGCATCTTTGGAAACCTATGTAATACACCAGTAAGCTGATGTAAAAAACATGTTGTAACTTTTCAGCTGAGGTATTTGAAGCCATTATGATTTTCAAATAAATTCTAAGTAAATGCAGATGCTTTTTAAAAGATGTTTTATAGGATTTATGCTATCCCAAAGCATTAGAGTTATGAATTAAAAAGCTTTAAAAACTCTGACCAAAAATCTGATACACTGACATATAAACTGACTTCTCCAGTATTAGTATTCCAAAGATGCTAAAAAGTGGCTTGAGGTATTTGTAAAAACATCTTTGTGTCACATTTCAAGGAAGAACTTTGTGATTTCTGTTTAATGGCTGATAAGGTGTAAACCCATATTGATACTTTCCCCCTAAACTGGCTGGCTGAATTACATATTGTCTCATTAAAATCTGCTTAAAAATAGAATAAAATTATTCATTATACAGTTAATGTAATGCATTGTGAGAAACATTGTTATCTACGTGGTAAAGTATTTAGCCTATCAAATTTAGGCATTTGTGAACTTTAAAAATCCAGAGAATTTAGGAGTCCAGTTATACGCTTGATGATCACAATTTAGAAGAGAGCTAGCAATAGTGTAAATGTATGAATGAGAAACTGAACAACTGTTCCCCTTAGTTTTTGTTTAATATAGGCTTTAAGGTTAGCCAATAAAGATTGAGAAGTGCTTAGCACTATTAAGTGCTATGCACTGTTGTAGTTACTAGGAAAGGTTAAATTTTTTTAGCCAAAGTACATGCTTTCAGGGAATTCACATTCTAATGCCCACTTTTTTTTTTTTTCGGCACTGGTGTATGGAAACCAGGATAGTCGCAACCGCTGAGCTGCAACCCTGCCCCTTTTAGTTAATTTTTTTTAAGACAGGCTCTCACCAAGTTGCATAGGCTCCCTCTGTCCTCGAACTCGCGATCCTCCTACCTTATCCTTCCAAGTCACTGGGATTACAGGCGTGCGCTATGGCTCCTGGCTCTAATACATGTGTTACACCACATGCAGGGAATTTGAGCTAATCCTCTGCAGTTTTTACACCTGGTGTTCCGATATATTCTTGACTTTCTTCTGTATGACAGCAAAGGCCATTTGTGATGAAGAGAGGTGTATTTTGGGAAATTCAAATGCACCCAAAACCCACCGTCTAAATTTATTACCCGTGGGCCAGGCCTCTGCAGTTGGGGTTCCAAGCCTCAGTGCCTCCGATCCCCCATGGACGTGCAGAAGGTACCGACCATCCGCTGGCTGGGATGGTGCTCACAAGGGGAGCTGTATCGCCACTTAACCACCCATGAAATCATCCACAGGAGCTGGAGAAGAAAACCTGTAACTAAGCCTGAGAAGGGAAGGGCACTGCGCAGCGCAAGGTGTATTTACCCCGGGGGGCGGGCCTGTGCGTAGTGACGCAATCGCGCAGTGCGAGCTCCACCCATCTTCGCCGTGCCTTGGTTTTGTAACGCGGTTCCCGGGGAGACCGTGCGGTCTGCGATGGGCTATGGAGCCCAGGGTGGTCAAGCCGCCGGGGCAGGATTTCATAGTAGAGCGCCTGAAAAGCCGCTATGGACTTGGGGGCAACTGTTCCGGCGAGGTGATGCTACAGGTGGGCTTCGGGTGGGCTCCTGCTGCTGCCTGGGGGCGGGGTCTCGGCGTGGGGAGGCCTTGGCGGCCTCCGCCTCTCTCCACAGGCTTGAGAAGGAGCAGTGTGGGCCCTGCCTTCGTAGGAGGGCGGGCTTGCTGGAAGTCCGCCGTACCAGCTGCCTTGGAGGTCTGTCACACAACGTGGGAAGACAAGCCTTCTCGCGGTAAAATTCCTTCCAGGGTTTGCTACCAAGCGCGGTGTGGCGCGGCAGGAAGTACTATCGAACTTTACTTGCAGTGATATGAGTGAAGCACAGAAATCAATACGATCCCTTTATAAAAGCTTGTTTCGAAGTAATTTCAAATTTAGAAAGAAGTTGCAACAGCACAGACTTTGTCGCCTTCATTTGGATTCAGCAGTTGGTAACATTTTGCCACATTTACTTTACCGTTCTTTCCCACCCACTTTTCCCCTTGAATTATTTAAGGGTCTCCCACGTGTCTGTCAACTTGTTCTGTGTGGGCTTGCGAGTCGCTGGGATGATGAAAGCTATGCCACGGGGTATTTCACACATCATTAGAGTCATCCATGGTAGACAGGTTTCAGCTGAGCTTCCAGACTAAGATTAGGGAGAAGGACCTGGCAGCCCATTCCCAAAACAATTAGCCATTGACAACCTATGAATAGCAGAGAAGCACTGTCAAATATAGTGCCAGGAAAATGAACACCCCTGGTTGGAAGGCATTCCAGAAACGACTGGGGAAGAGTTGCTCCCTCAAAGTAGAGTTGATCTTAATGACGAGGATGGAGTAGAGCCCCTGGGACCTCCTTTTGCTGTTGTAGCATACTCAACATGAAAAGAAACATAGTGACTGAAACATTGAGCTCAAAAAGATCCTGTGCATGGCAGTGTTGGGTAGTGTTTCATTCTATTGTACATAGGGTCACTTTGAGTTGAATGGGACTCAATAGCACCCAACAACAACAATATTTGAGGGTAGTTTGCTGGCATCATGCTCCTGTTCCCTAGAGCAAATACTTGAGTTGATTTTTCCTACAAATAAGGGCATTCTCTTTTATAACTACAGTAATATTTTCAGGAAATTTAGCATTGCTACAATAATACTGTATAATCTATAGTTAATATTATATCCTACCAATTATCTCAATTGTGTTCCTTTGTAGAAAATTTTCTTTCTGATGCAGATCCAGCCTGAGAAAGAACATTGCTTTTGGTTGTCCTTTCTGTTGCCTTTAATCTGGAACAGATTCCCAGTCCTTGTTTTTCATAATATTAATGCTATTGCAAAGTATAATATTTTATTTATTAGAATGTCCCTCTGTTTGGATTTGTCTGATGGATACTCCTGATTAGATTTCTGTTATGCATCTTTGGCAGGAATACAACATGAGTGATGAGTAGGTTGGCCCCATGTATCAAGAGGTGTATGATGTTGCTTTGTCTTGTTACTGGTGATGTTAACGTTGATCGCTTGGTTAGAGTCCACTAGATTTCTTCATGGTAACTGTAATTAAGATGTAATTCATGGAAAAATATTTTAAGACAGTAAGTTTGTTCTTAGTATACAAATTAAGTATATCTTTCATTTTTTATTAGCATGATTCTTCAAATTTTAGCCAGGCTAGATGTAAAAGAAGACCTCTAACTTCCCCAGGTAAGCCAGTAGAATATTTTGTATATTTGAATGTTTTAATAAATTTAATTTTAGAGCAAAGGGTTTTGTAAGTGTTCAGAGTTATGGATAATGCTAGGTATCATGTGATACTAAGTTTTTCAATCTGATAATGAACTAATAGTAATCATGATTTGGGGGAGTAAATGTATAAGATGTCTTTAAAATTCAAATTTAATGAGGGGCTGGGATTTAGCTCAGTTGGTAGAGCACTGCTCTGCAGTCTCTGAGGTCCTGATTCCCAGCCCCGCAAAAATGGGAGAAGGACGTGGCAACCCACTCCCAAGGCAATCCTGAAACAATCTGCATTGAAAACTCTATGAGGGTTGCTATTAGTCCGATGCCTACTCGACGGCACCAGACTATTGCATGAAGAAAACTAATTGCTACTTTTTAGGCATAAGCTTTTCTGAGTTATTAGCATAGTAATTATTACAGTAGAGAAGGAATTTACCAAGCATATATGCTTAGAAAAGATAATTTTACAGCCAGCCATGGTGGCACATACCTGTAATCCCAGCAGACTGGGAGGCTGAGGCAGGAGAATCACAAGTTCGTGGCCAGAAGCAGCCTGTGCAATGTGGCATAACCCTGTCTCAAAATAAATAAATAAATAAGTTGGGCCCGGTGGTGCATGCCTGTAATCCCAGCGGCTCGGGAGGCGGAGGCAGGAGGATCGCAAGTTCGAGACCAGAGGCAATCTGCGTAATTTAGCAAGACCCTGTCTCAGAAAGTAAGAAAATAGGCTGAGGGTGTAGCTCAGTGGTCCAGCACTTGCAGAGCATGCAAGTGCGAGGCCCTGGGTTCAACCCACAGTACCACAAAAATAAATAAATAAATAAAATAAAAATAAATAAATAAATAAATAGGTGCCAGGGGTACAGCAGTAACCATTGTTATTGT
>VMDO01004567.1:78668-94040 GCA_007922755.1 Pedetes capensis
ACCCAAGTGCCTTGTGCTTGCATGCTTTGCAAGTGCTGGACTACTGAGCTGCACCCTCAGCCCCCCCCCCCTTTTTTTTTTTTTAACATTTTGAGACAGGGTCTCACTAAATTATGCAAATTGCCTCTGGTCTTGAACTTGCAATTCTCCTGGCTTGGCCTCTTGAGCCGCTGTTATAGGTGTGCCCCACCGCACCCAGCTCTCATTTGCTAACACTTCTTAAGTGATGGCTTTACTAGTAAGACTTAATAATCATTAAACTTTGGGAGAATTGCAGCAGGAACAGCATCTTTAAAAGTTCATCAAATGGTTGATTAGGTTATTTCCTACTTTTCCTAAGCTTATTTCATTTTGATTTTTAAAATTAAAGTTAATTAATTTGTTTTTGAGAGAGTCTTGCTACATAGCTTAGGCTGGCCTCCAACTAGCAATTATCCTACCTCAGCCTCCTGAGTGCTGGGATTACAGGTGCGTACCATCACACCTGGCCATTTTGAATTTTTATGGAATGTAAATAATTTATGGATGTTTGCTTTGGTGAGTATGCCAATTACTCCAGCTAATTGGCGTAGTAAATCTGTTTCATTTTTAACTGAAGTGAGTTGACTTGAAATATATTCTCTTGGCCAGGCATGATGGTGCATGCCTGTAATCCCAATGATTTAGAAGGCAGAGGCAGGAGGATCACAAGTTCGAGGCCAGAGGCAGCCTGTATAACTTAGTGAGACCCTGTCTTAAGATAAAAAATAAAAAGAGGCTGGGGGTACAGCCCAGGGGTAGACCATTTGCAAAGTATGTATGAGATCCTAGGTTTAGCCCCTCAGTACTGTTAAAAAACAAGATAAAATAAATACTCTTGTGAAGCATTAAGTAGGAATAATAATTCCAGATATTTCTGAGTCCATTATCTCAAAAAATTGTTAAATTAAAATTACACTTTAGTTTGAAACTTGTCCTAAAATTTCCAATCTTCAAAAGAAGAAAAAAAGAAAGAAAGAAAATAAAAGAAAATGTAAAAAGTATAGCGCATTAAAATTCTGAGGGGATAAAAATGAATGTTAGAGAAAGGGTCATACATTTAACAGAGTATTTGTATTAGCTTTTTGTGTTGCTGTGACCAAATACCTCAGAAAAGCAACTTAGAGAAGAAAAGATTTATCCTGGCTCATAGTTTCAGAGGGTTCAGGCCATAGTTGCTTGGTCCCCTACCCTTGGACTGAACATCACAGCAATGGGAGCATACTGTGGGGGAGAGCTGTTTGTTTCTTGGCAAACAGGAAGCAAGACAGACAGGGGCCAGGGACCAGATATCCCCAAGAACCCCACCCCCAGTGATCTACTTTCTCTAGCTTAGTCCCACCTCCTGAAGTTTCCAGAACCTCCCAAAATAGTGCCACCAGCTGGGAACCAAACTTTTAACGTATGCTTTTTATGGAGGCTGACAGTTTATTAAAACAAATATTTGAAGATCAATGATGCAACGTATTAGGAGGAAAGAAAGCTGGATTCTGAATTTGGAAAAGTTGACATTGGTTCTCTAGTCTTTAGGTTCCTAACCTGTCGGCTATGGTTAAAGGCACCTATTCTGCTTACCTCACAGGGTTCTTGCTAGGGTCAAATAAGGCAATAATGGAAAACAATTTTTTAATTAATAATGTGCTATATAAATGTAAGATTTGATGCCCGTTCTGTCTGCTCAAGTTAGGCCAACATACAGATAAATCATTCAATGATTTTGTTGTCTTGCCGTAAGAGATTAGAATGTGATAATTAGTATCTGATGTCAGTATGCCATCTTTTTTATTGGCAGGTGATTTGGATATCTACTCCTCTGGAGACAAAGTTGGTTCGTCATTAAGATGTTATTCTCTTGAAACAAAGAACTGTGCAACACCTTTTTCCAGTTCATTCAAACACTTAAATGTGAATTGGTAAAGTACTCTGAGTTTTTACTGTTACTGTCCCCTCAGTATCTCTAGAAACTGTGCAAGGGAAAAGGGAAGATTGTTTATGTGTTTTTTCTTTGAGATGAAGAATAAGCAGTGTGAAGCCTGCTGAATAGTTGAAGAGGCTCATTCAGTAATTTTTTTATAGTTATTCTGCTAGGACCCAAATGAAGACATGTTCTCTTTCTTTAGGAAGCAGAAAGAATCTCAGAACAAACTGCAGCACCCTGACATTCAACTCAGTGTCTATTTTATATCTTGTACTGTGTTAAGCATGGCATATTAAATAGTTGGGAGAGAGATTGAAAGTAAAATTGTGTAACTACAAAATATGTATCATACAGTTCTGGGCTTAAGGAAGTTAGAGTTCTATAGAGGAGACACTGATTACTATGGATTAAAAAAATATATAAAAACAGAGGTAGCTAAGGTGAAATAAATTTTTTTAATTGAATGGTATTTAATGACACCAGTATGTGACAGAAGAAATACTATAGTTGTTGAGAAGGCATAAACATTTTGAAATAATGTTAAGTCCATGAAGATATATACATATACAAAATGAAATATTGAGATAATTGTGGACAGAAAAAAGACAGTTATGCCTAAAACATATTATGAATGTAATGATATTTTGGAGCTTGAAATTTTAAACAGATTGCCTCTTTTTGTAGTTAAATGAGTTAATTCCTGTCAGTCATTTTGAACAGTGCTGGATACATAATAAAGCACACAAATGTTAGCTATTGTCATTATTGTCATTACTGTTTCATCAACAAAATAATTTAAATTCAAGACTTGGTCATGAGCTAGATTGCATGTGAGGTAAAGAAAGTAAAAATTGCTTTAAAGTAATGATTATGAATTCATGGAAATTATTATGTTTGATAGTCTTATCATTGTTTTGTTTTTATAAATGATCTAATTCCAAATATAATTTGAAGATTAACTCTGAAGGTTTTCATATCATTGAATATTTCTCACAATCCCTAGTTATGATCTAGTCTGGAAGCGTCCTATCCAGCACAGTAGGTATGGGCCAGATGTAGCTATTGAGTATTTGAAGAGGGACTACTCTGAATTGAGATATGCCGTAAATGTAACATAAACCCTGGATTATAAAGATTTAGCATGATTAAGAGCATGTAAAATGCCTTTGTGTTAGTTTTTGTTGCTGTGAGAAAATACTTGACATAAATACCTTAATAGGAGGAAAGATTTATTTAGGCTCACTATTTCAGAAGCTATAGACTGTGGTTGACTGGTTCCATTGTTTCTGTGCCTGCAGTGAGGCAGAATGGCATGGCCAAAGGGCATAGTGAAACAGAGCTGCTCACCTCATAGCAGCCAGGAAGCAGAGAGACAGGGAGGAGCAGGGCAAAGACATACCCTTCAAGGACACACCCTCAGTGACCTGTTTCCTCCAATGAGGTCCCACTCCCTAATAGCCCATTGAACTTAAATTCAGTAATGGATTAGCTCATTGATGAAGTTGGTGCCTTCATGATCCAGTCACCTCTCAGTGATCAGATCCACCCTGGGGAACAAGCCTTCCACACATGAGCCTTTTAGGAGAGACTTCCTATATAAACCATAACAATATTCATAACTTTTATATTCATTCTGTGGTGAAATGTTAACACTTTAGATGTACTGGGTTAAATAAAATATATTGTTAAAGATTTGTCTCTTTTTATGTTTTTAATGTGCTATCAAAAGTTTTTAAATTACCTATGTAATTATATTTTATATTCTCTTTAAATAGCACTGCCCTAGACATTTCTGCCCTGACATAATCTTTTTGGAGAGAATACCTGGGATTCTAGTTCTGCTTCATTTTTTTTTATCTCCCTTTATTAGTAAATGATGATGGGGTACAGAGTAATATAGTATTGGTTTTTTCCATTATACATCCTTTACATCACTTTTGGCAACACTTTCATCAACCCACAAGGTTTATGGAGCCTTATGGCTAATATGTAGTAAAACTCAAATGCCTCTTTGGGTTTTTTGCCCGTTTTTCCAATGTACTCATGAAGTTGTACTGTTTACATTGAGATCGTCCTCTCTACCTCATCCCTCCACATTGACCCTCCTCCCCATCCCACCTTCTGCAATCTTCACTTCTCTCTGCTAGTTCCCTCCTTCTTTCTATTCTTTATATTGTCCCTTTGCTAAGTTTAGCTGTGAATTTTATGTATCAATTTATGTATAGGAATTTTCTTCCTTTAAGTATGATTCAGCTTCCATATATGAGTGAGAACATATGGTATTTCTCCCTTTGAGCTTGTGTTCGTTCGCTTAAGATGATATTCTCCAGTTCCATCCATTTTGCTGAAAATTACATTATTTCATTTTTTAAATTGCTAGGTGGTATTTCACTGTGTATATGTAACATAGTATTTTTATCCATTCTTCTGTCGATGGACATCTTGGTTGATTTCATATCCTTGCTGTTGTGAAAAGTGCTGCATTGAATATAGAGATGCAGGTGTCTCTGTGGTATGATGACTTGTCTCCCTTTGGGTATATTCCCAGTAGTGGTATAGCTGGGTCCATGTGGCAGTTCTATTTCTAGTTTTCTGAGGTATCTCCATATTGATTTTCAAAGTGGTTGAACTAATTTACAGTCCCACCAACAGTGTAAGAGGGTTCCTTTTTCTGTACAACCTCGCCAGCATTTGTTGTTATTTGTTTTATTGACCTTGGCCATACTTACTAGAGTTAGGTGGAATCTCAGAGTTGTTTTGATTTCCATTTCCCTAATGGCTAGAGATATTGAACATTTTTTCATGTGCTTCATGCCCTTACAAATTTCTTCATTTGAGAGCTCTTTGTTCTGTTCCTTTGCCCACTTGTGTATTTATTGTCTTGGGATTTGCTTTCTTGAGTTATTTGTAAATTCTGGAAATTAGTACTCTATCAGATGTATAGGGTGTGAAGATTTTCTCTCATTCAGTGGACTGTTCCTTAACTGTTGATTGTTTCCTTTGCTATGCAGAAGATTTTTAATTTCATGTAGTCCCATTTGTCAATTCTTGGTATTATTTCCTGAGCAACTGGAGTCTTACTGAGGAAATACTTTCCTATGCCTATGTGTTGGAGCATGTTGCCTATCTTTTTTTCTAGTAATTTTAAAGTTTCTGGTTTTATATTGAGGTCTTTTACCCATTTCAAATTAACTTTTATCCAGATTGAGAGGTACAGGTATGTTTTCATTTCTCTGCAGGTGGCTGCAGGTTGAAATCCAAGTTTCCCAGCACCATTGGTTGAAGAGGCCATCTTTTCTCCAATTTGCATGCTTATTTAGCTCCTTTGTCAGAGATCAGGTGTCTGTAGATGCTTGGGTGTATCTCTGAGTCTTCAATTCTGTTCCATTGGTCTTCAGGCCTATTTTTGTGCAAGTACCAAGCTGTTTTTGTTCCTATTGCCCTGCAGTATAGTTTAAAGTCAGATTGTGATCTCTCCTGTACAAGTTTTGCAGCGTAAGAGTGTTTTGGCTATATGTGATCTTCTCTGTTTCCATATGAATTTTTGGATTGTTTTTTCTATTTCTGCAAAGTGTGTCATTGGAATTTTAATGGCATTTGCATTAATTCTGTAGATTGCTTTCAGTAGTATAGCCATTTTTACAATATTGATTCTCCAATCCATGAGCAGGGGAGGCCCTTCCCCCTTCTAGTGTCCTCTGCGATTTCTTTCTTTAATCTTTTAATATTTTCCTTGTAGAAATCTCCAGGGCCTTTGGTTAGATGGGTTCCTAGGTATTTAAGTTTTTGATGGGCTATCATGAAAGGATTGTTGTCTTAATTTCCTTCTCTTCCTGCACACAGTTGGTGTAAAGGAAGGCTACTAATTTTTTAGTGTTAATTTTGTATCCTGCCACTTTGCTGAAGGAGTTAGTTAGGTCTAAAAGTTTTCTAGAGGACTTTTGGGGGTCTTTTAGGCAAAGGATCATATCAGGATAATTTGACCTCTTCTTTGCCTATCTGTATCCTTTTGATTTCTTTCTCTTGTCTGATTGCTTTGGCTAGATCTTCAATCACAATGTTAAATAAGATAGGAGAGAGTGGGCATCCCTGTCTTGTTCCTGACCTTAGAGGAAATAATTTCATTTTTTCTCCATTTAATATGATATTGGCTGTAGGTCTGTCATAAATGGCCTTTACGATCTGCTTAATTTTTTTGTGTCACCTGTTTTCATCAGGGTTTACTATCCTCATAATTATCCGTTAAGCTAAAATGTAGATAATAACACCTGTTATCTCACTGACTTATTGGGGATCAAGAGAGTTTGGCAGCTTTAGAACAGTCTTATTGTTGTTGTTAGGTGCTGTCGAGTTGGTATCCGACTCATAGCAACCCTCATAGGGTTTTCAATGGCTGACTGTTTCGGGATTGCCTTGGGAGTGGATTGCCAGGCCCTTCTCCCATTTTTGTGGTGCTGGGAATTAAACTCAGGACCTCAGAGACTGCAGTGCAGCGCTCTACCCACTGAGCTAAATCCCAGCCTTAGAACAGTCTACACACACACACACACACACAAACACACATATACATATATGTTTATGTAGATTTAACTATATATGTAGTTTTAACTCCCCAATTTACTTTGTTTTGTGATGTTAGGGATTGAAGTATGTGTAATTTTAAATTAGGTCTATTTAATGTGTAGAAAAAGTTGAAAGATGCTTCTTGTAGTTGGTTATCAGGAACAATGATTGTGAAGTTTTACATTTTTCCCTTTTACATGTTTATTTTTTGCATTTAAAGACACACTTTATGTTTTTCTGATTTGTTATGCTGTTAATATTTTAAAAGCAGTTTTATCTTTTTCAAATGCTATAGTAAACTTCCAGATTTCTATGATAGAATTTTTTTTTAAAGCCTAGATGATGAACTGGATTCTTTTCATGATTTGAAGAAACAAGACACAGAAGAGGAGTTTATTGAGAATGATTATAGAGTTAATACCTCCAAAATAACAAAGCAATCTTTTAAAGAAGTAGAAAAAGGTAAAAGAAATAATAATTTAAATAGTAATTTTGTCAAATAGAGTACATAAAACTTGCCTCATAGTAATAACACTGTTCCCCAGGAGCGTGTATATTTTTGTGTTTTGAATTTTTATAAGCCGTGAGATAGTTACTGTGCTTCTTATTAAAACAAAGGAGATTAAAAAAGTAAACTTACTATTTTCTAGTTGTATACTTAAATTCTCAAAATTTATCAAAATAAGCTAATAGTAACTAAATACTTTAATAATGTCTCTAATTCTTTTTCATGTTGGTATTTATGAAAAGTGGGGAAATGACTGTGGTCATATTTGATTAACCCTAGTATTTTGAGAGGGGCTCGGGTTTAGCTCAATTGGTAAAGTGCTGCTCTTCTGAGACCCTAGGTTTGATTCCCAGCTTTGCCAAAATGGGAAAAGGATATGGCAATCCACTCCTGAAGCAATTCTGAAACAATCAGCCACTGAAAACTCTATGAATAGCAGAGAAGCTCTGACATAGTGCTGGGCATGGCACAGTGTCAGGGAGTGTTTAGTTCTGTTGTACACAGGGTCGCTATGAGTCAGATCCAACAGTACCTAACAACAACAAACAACAATAAATATTTTGAGAAAATACTCCAGATTACTTAAGCAGTGGCTTCCTTGGCACTGAACTAGTAGCATCTCCCTCTACCTGGCTGCATTTCATAGTTTTGTCAGGATTTCAAGGAAGGAGACAACTAGTGATGGTGCCCCTCGGCCTTTTGGCTGCAGGATTTGCAGCGCACTGTTGCCCCGTTGGTAGCACTCATGCACTCTCTTCTGGGAATATGTTATTTATATACACTCATTTCTCTGTCTCCCCCTCCTTCTCTTTTGTTGCATTGATCTTAGCATTTGAGGATGATGAAAATTAATTTAGCTATGACTTATGTTTCCCATTATGTGTGGGATTTCCCTGTTGTGAAGACGTTGTTGTTGTTAGGTGCCGTCAAGTCAGTATCCAACTCATTGTGACCCTCTGTACAACAGGGGAAACACTATTGTCAGTGCTTCTCTGCTGTGCATAGGGTTTTCAATGGCAGATTGATTTTTTGGGAGGGGGTTGCCAGGTCCTTCTTCCAAGCCTACAGCACCTGGTATTCCCAGGTGGTCTCCCATCCAGGTACTAACCAGGCCCGACTCTGCTTAGCTTCCGAGATCTGACGGGATCGGATGCCACAGGGCTATGGCTGCAGGCGTTGTGAAGACATAGGAGAAACTATTTTAAAAAGTTGAATGTGTTTGAAAGTTGACAAAAAAGTAAGAAATGCTCAGGCCAAGAATTTGTGAGTTGAGAACCCAGAAAGGCAAGCAGAACACTCAATGGATCTTTAACTTTTAAGTATTTGCTAACCCGAGTGAAACGAAACTTTGTATTTTTTTAATTTTAATTTTTTTTTTTTTAATTTTTGAGTCAGGGTCTCACAGTCTAAATTAGGGTGGCTTCAAACTTGCTCTGTAGCCCAGGCTAGCCTTGAGCTTGTGATCCTCCTGGCTTAGTCTCCTGACTGCTGGGATTACAGAAATTCACCACAAAAATTCATGTTTTTTATATTGGCTGTTTCAGAGTCTGTCCAAGACAGAGATTTTTAATCAGAAACCCCCACCTTAAAGCTGGGGCTTCCAAAAGGGTAGTGCAAGTTAAAACCAGTGTAAGAGAACATCTTATACAGAAGAAGAAAAATCTGTTGACATGATGTTGGCAAGGGTATGGTTTTTATGTTTTTTTTTTCTTCTGAGTCTTAGTATGTTGTCCAGGCTGGCTTCCAACTATTGATTTTCCTGCCTCAGTCTCCCAAGTGCTGGAATTACAGGCATGGGTTACCATGTTCAGCTGTTGGTAAGGATATGAGACATCCACTGCTGTTGGGAGTAAATGTAACCACTATGGAAAGCATTTTGGCATCATTAGTTAAGTTGCTGTTTGCATACCCTGTGAGCCAGAAAAATTGCTACTAATTATGTACCCCAGCAAAACACTTGAACGTGTATAGCAGGAACCAGGTACATGACGGATTAGCATCCACTTAGCCAAAACAGCTCAGAAACCCATCTGTGCGTGAATGTTGTCATATGTTTGATTTTTTTGAGTGTAATTGATTTATTTAGATTATTGAGGATATGCCATGTATTTTAGAATTTTTATTCAGAATAACAATTCATATGTTGTTATATATTTGTAAAATAGGATAAAGCGGTAAAGATTTGTGAACCTATCATTCTGGGATCAGCATGGGTGGATTTCAAAGACCATTAATAGTATTTAAAGGCCAAGAAGAATTTCAGTCTATCTAATGCACACTGCTGGAATTATATAATTACAGACATTATACAAAGGCTCAAGTAGGCAGAGGGGCTGGGATTTAGCTTGGTTGATAGAGTGTCACTCTTCAGTCTTTGAGGTCCTGGATGCAATTCCCAGCACCACAAAAATGGGGAGAAGGATGTGGCAATCCACTCCCGGGGCAATCCTGAAAACAATCAGCCATTGAAAATCCTATGAGGGTTGCTATGAGTCGGACATGACTCAATGGCACCTAACAAAAACAACAAAGTGGGCAAAACAAACAAGAACTTTTTAAATATAAATAGTGGAAATTGAAAATTAAGGCAGTTGATTGCCACTATAATCGGGTGTTTTAATTGTCCAGCAGCCATAAGGTTAACAGGCACAAAAAGGGTTACGCCACACCAAGAGTTAGTGTCAGAGAGACTGAGATAGGGGCCAGTGCCTTTGGATGTACTGCCCCCTGAGTGAGTGTCTCAAGCTCTTTTTATTAGGCTCTTATAACATTAATCATTCTTATGAGTCAGGGGAAGTTTAGGGTTAAAGTAATTTTTTTTTTTTTTGCAGTTCTGGAGGTTGAACCCAGGGTCTCACATTTGCATGCTTTGCTGCACCCCCAGCACATTTTTTTTTACTTTTTGAGACAGGGTTTTGCTAAATTACACAGATTGCTCTGGTCTC
The DNA here is from genome assembly GCA_007922755.1 of Pedetes capensis. Lineage (NCBI taxonomy): Eukaryota > Metazoa > Chordata > Mammalia > Rodentia > Pedetidae > Pedetes > Pedetes capensis. The sequence goes on from VMDO01004567.1 coordinate 88,621, forward strand.
AAATTTGTGATCCTCCTGCCTCCCGAGTCACTGGAATTACAGGTGTGCGCCACCTGGCTTGGCTCGGTTAAATCAGCCAAGGTCTTGTGGGCAGGGAAGGGTGTCAGTCAGCCTGTTCAGTCAGCTGCATGTAATCTACACATGGAGACTGTACCCAAGGTCAAAGAGATAACAGAAGGGGGCTTTTAGGCTTTGAGAGCTTCTAGGGGCAAAAGCCTTCCCTGGCAAAATCAGCTAGAGCCTTCCCTGACCCCTTTCCTTAGACTTTCTTCAGCCATGCCTTCCGTTACAGTTGGTTAGTGGTTAATTTGGTTTAGAGGGAGAGACGGGAAAGGAATCAGGGTTTCTGAAGTAACTTTCTATTTATTAGTGTAGGCATTTAATACATGAGTGTTCATACACATTAAAATTAAGTTTGAAATAACTTCAGACTTATAGAAAAGTTTACAAAGTGCAAAGACTTCCTTTATATGCTGTGTCCAAATTCTCTTAGTGTTACCATTTTTGCTATATCATTCTTTGTCTTCCTTTCCAACCTTTTTAACAATACTATAATTTTTATTTAAAGCAACTTTCTGGTCAATTACTCTAAGAATATTTAAAACTTTTGCAGTTGCCTTGTCAACTAATGTGGCCTCATCAAGACCTCGGACCAAAGGTTATGATGCCAGCGACTCTCCTTTGAGACGTGTCAGCTATCCAAAATCTAAAGTGACAAGCAAGCAGAGTTTACTTCCACAGCAAGTAAATCAGATATATGATGAGTTATTTCAAATACACCTGAAACTGCAGGTAAGAGCTAAATGCTGAATTGGTAAAAGGCGTTTCATTTTCACTATTTTAGAAAAATGGGGTCAAGGCAAAGTGAGAAGGGAACAAACTCAATTCATAGAAACTGTCTTAGACTTCAGACTGTCTTGTATTTTATGTTTATTCTCATCCCATCCAATCCAAGTGTCTACTAGGAGAAGGAAGAAGTATATGTCTAATGCACACTTTTTTTGAAATTTCTTCTAATTAGAAACAACATTATCTAACTAAATGTTCTTAAAAACTAATATATCATTTTGTCAAAATAATTAAATTGTAATTATCATTGTTGTTGTTAGGTGCCCTCGAGTCAGTGTCCAACTCATAGCAACCCTATGTACAACCGGCAAAATGCTATTGTCAGTGCTTCTCTGCTATTCATAGGGTTTTCAATGGCTGATTGTTTTTTGGGAGTAGGTTGGTGGGTTCTTCTCCCAATAATTACCATAGCATTTCAGAAAAAGATTATTTTAGCCTAAAATCACTAGGGAAAATTGTGGGGAGAAACTGCACCTGGTCTTTAGCCAACTGGTAGAATTTAGAGAGGAGGGCAGTGGGAAGGGCATTCCAGGTACAAGGAATAGCAGGATGAAAGATGCTTGAAAAGGAAGGATCGTCAGATTGTTAATTTAGCAGCCTGTCTGGGGAAATAGTGAAAACTCAGATTGGCTGTTTTACAGGTTTTTAATCAAAGACTGATAGTGAAAAATAGCATTTCAGGAAGATTCTTTTGATAGCACTATGTAGGATAAAAGACTAACAAGGATGTAGTGATATATCTATCATTTATAGCAACTACAATAAAGATAAAAAAATTTTTAGTGAAGTAAAGGGAGTAGTATGATTTAATTTATGTATAATTTCATCTGACTTTAAAATTTACTTTGAAGTGTTAGTGTTATCATTAAGCATATATGTGTGTGTGTGTGTGTGTGTGTGTGTGTGTGTGTATATATATATATATGTATATATATGTGGGCTAGGACTTAGTTGGTAGAGCGCTGCTCTGCAGTCTCTGAGGTCCCAAGTTTGATTCCCAGCACCACAAAAATGGGAGAAGGATGTTGCAATCCACTCCCAAGGTAATCCTGAAACATTAAGCCATTGAAAATCCTGTGAGGGTCGCTATGAGTCAGACACGACTCCACAGCACCTAACAACATATATATGTACACTTATGTGATTTTAATTCATTCATCAGAAATTTGAGTATTTTGAAAAGGATCAATGGTGAGTATATGTAAGTGAATAAAATACTTGTGGCCATTGCTGTATGTAGCTTATTAAAAGTAAAAAAGTACCAATGTAATTATAATTTTATAAATGTAAATGGAAGAAAAATAGAAGAATGACATGAATACCTGATGGAGGAGATTAAGAGGTCGGGTAAGGTTTTTCTGATGAAGAAACTTTTAAATTCAACCCTGAGGAAGGAGTAGGTTTAGCCTAGGGAAGGGGGATGTAACCCAGACTGAAACATGCTAGTACGAGAAGCTCCTGAGGCATGGAAAGTATTCATTCAAGGAAAATGTAAAAATCAGAGCATTTCTTTTTTCTTTTTTTTTTTTTTTTTTTTTTTTTTTTTTTTTGGTGGTAGTGGGGATTGAACCCAGGGCCTTGCGCCTGCATGCTTTGCAAGTGCTGGACCACTGAGCTGCACCCCTAGCCCATTTTTTTTACTTTTTGAGACAGGGTCTTGCTAAATTATGCAGACTGCCTCTGGTCTCGATCTTGCGTTCCTCCTGCCTCTGCCTCCCGAGATGCTGGGATTACAGGCATGCGCCACCACGCTCGGCAACAAAATCTGAGCATTTCTAAAGCAAGAGAGTTCCATAAGCCTCTATGTGCTTACAATGGGTCGGAAGTGTATGGGTGTGCAATTTGAGAGACCACATAGGATTCTACTGCAGAAGCCTGTGTGAGAGAGAGAATAGAAACTTGGACTGGTGTGGCAACAAATGAGCAGAAATGAATAGACCGGAGATTTAGTGTGAAGGTGAAATTGGCTGGACTTGGTGTAATGAGTTGAATGAAGTATTGAGAGGGTAAGGTGAGTAATTGATTCTTACATTTCTGGTTAGTGCAGCTTGAGGAAGAGTGAATTTTAGAAAGAAGATCAAGATTTTAGTTAGAAATGGGTTACGTGTGGCAGTTAAAATGTGTTAGCCTGGCAGTGAGAACATTGATCTTAGGTGAATATCTAAATTGGGAGTCATTTACTGTGTTAGTCAGCTTTCTGTCACTATGACAAAATGCTTAAAATAATAACCTTTCAAAGACAAAAGGTTTCTTGGGTGTGGTGATACATTCCTGGAGTCCCAGCTGATTGGAAGGCTGAGTATCTGGAGCTCATGAATATCAGATCATCCTGGGCAACATAGGGAGGCACTATCTCAATTAAAAAAAAAAAAAGGAAAACATTTATTTTGGCTCACAGTTTTGGAGGTTTCAGTCCATGAATGATTGGCCTTGTGCTTTGGGTCTGTGATGTGGCAGGACAAAAGTGTGTGGCAGAGCAGAACTGCTCCTCATCTCATGATCAGGAGCAAATGCGACGAGGGGCTAGGGCCCCTTCTCAAGAGTGTACTCCCAGGGACCTAAAATCCTTCCACAGGGCCCTACCTTTTTTTCCCTTAATTAATTTTAATCTTTTAAAAATGAGTTTCATTATGACATTTTCATACAGTAATACCATATACTTTGCCCTTATTCACTCCCTCATTACCCTCCTATGTTGCTCTTGCCTCCCTCCCATATTCCCCTCCTTCCTCCAAGTATATCCCCTTATATTTCCAATCTTACATGTATATAATAAGTCTACCTTCTTCAGGTAAGAGAGAACATGCCGTTTTTATTTTTCCAAGTCTGGCTTGTTTCACTTAAAATGATGCTCTCCAGTTCCATTCATTTTCTTGCAAACCACATAATTTCATTCTTCTTTATGGCCAAATATAACTCCATTGTGTTTATATACTACATTTTTTAATCCATTCAATCTGTTAATGGACATCTAGGCTGATTCCGTATCTTGGCTATTGTGAACAGTGCTGCAATAAACATGGAAGTGCAAGTTTCTCTATGGTATGATCACTTATATTCCTTTGGGTATATACTGAGAAGTGGTATAGCTGATCATATGGTAGTTCTGTTTCTAGTTTTCTGAGGAAGCTCCATACTGATTTCCGTAATGGTTGTACTAATTTGCAGTCCCACAAGCAGTGTATAAGTGTTCCTTTTTTCCTGCGTGCTCATTGGCATTTGTTGTTGTTTTGTTGATGGTAGCTATTCAGACTGGAGTGAGATGGAATCTCACCAGTAATTTTGATCTGCATTTCCCTGGTGGCTAAGGATATTGAGCACTTTTTAATATATTGATGGGCCATTGTATTTCTTTTGAGGACTGTCTGCTCAATTCAGTGAGTTCCTACCTCTTAAAAGTTCTGACACCGAGCTGGGCATGGTGGCACACACCTATAATCCCAGTGACTTGGGAGGCAGAGGCAGGAGGATTGTTTGAGACCAGAGGCAGTCTGCGTAATTAGGGAGACCCTGTCTCAAAAAGTAAAGAAATGGGCTGAGGGTGCAGCTCAGTGGTACAGCGCTTGCAAAGCATGCAAGCGCAAGGTCCTGGGTCCAGTACTGCAAAAAAAAAAAAAAAAAAAAAAGGTTCTCACATCTCCCAGTAGCACTACTTAGGACCAAGCCTTTAACACATGGGTTTTAGGTACATTCAACAGCCCAATTACTGGGTCTGCATGTGGGTTAGTATTTTAAGTTGTCACCAGTTCTTGAGATCTACTAGGGAGAAGGTAGTGTGGGAAGTGGTGGTAGAAGTCAAATGGTGTCCTGAATTAGGATGATGTTTCAAGGATCCAGAACAGTGGATGAATTCTACAGATAATTAAGAGACGAGTCTAACAACATCAATAGCAGTAGGGTTTAATCAAGGCAAAATGCAGGCTTATATTTTGAACAGTTGGATAAATGCTGCTGTTTTTGCTGAGATAGAAAATTGGAAGAGGAAAGGATTAGTTATTTGTTTTTAAATTCATAACTCATTAATTTTTAGTGCATAATTATCTTTAGTATATCCACAGAATTATGCTACTATCAAAATCAATTTTAGAGGTTTTGGTTTTTTTCCACAACTTGGAGGCTGAACCCAGTACATCACACTTAACTTTGTAAATGCTCTACCACTGAGGCACACCCCTAGCCCATTTTTTATCTTGAAACAGAATCTCACTAAATTACACAGACTGCCTCTGGCCTTGAACTTGAAATCCTCCTGCCTCTACCTCTGGAGTCACTGGGATTACAGATGTGTGCCACTGTGCCTGGCTCAATTTTAGAGTATTTCATTATCCCCTAAAGAAACCCTCTAGTCATTAGAGGTCACTTATCATTTCTCCCTAAATCCTCTCAGCCCTAGGCAAGCACTAGTGTACTTTTTGTCCTTGTAGATTTCTCTATTGTGGACATTTCATGTAATGGAATCATGCAATCTGTGGTCTTTTGTTACTGGCTTCTTTTCACTGAGCATGATATTTTCAAGGTTCATTCGTGTTGTGTCATATATTGGTACATGCTTTTTATTGTTAAATAATACT
>VMDO01004567.1:94140-123631 GCA_007922755.1 Pedetes capensis
TTTTTTTTTTTTTTTTTTTTTTTTTTTTTTTTTTTTTTTTTTTTTTTTTTTTTTTTTTTTTTTTTTTTTTTTTTTTTTTTTTGCTGTCCTGGGGGTTGAACCCAGGGCCTCGCGCTTACGTGCTTTGCAAGTGCTGGACCACTGAGCTGCACCCCCAGCCCATTTTTTTACTTTTTTGAGACAGGGTCTCACTAAATTATGCAGACTACCTCTGGTCTCGAACTTGTGATCCTCCTGCCTCCGCCTCCCAAGTCTCTAGGATTACAGTCGTGCGCCACTGCACCCGGCTACCACATTTTTTTTTAATCCATTAATTGCTGGGCATTTAGGTTGTTTCCATTTTTTGGCTCTTATGAGTAATGGTGCTGCAAACATTTGTCTTTAAGTTTTGTGTGGATATACATATGCTTTCATTTCTCTTGGGCGTATACCTATAGTGCAATGGCTATGTCAGATAACTCTGTGTTTAACTTTCTTGAGGAAAGTTAAGTAAGTTCTTGAGGAACTACTAGACCACTTTCCTAAGTGATTGTACCATTTTACATTTTCACCAATACTGTATGAGACTTCATTTTTTTCCACATCCTTACCAACACTTATTTTCTATAATTTTGATTCTAACCATTCTAGTAGATGTGAAATAGTATTTCATTGTGGCTTTCCTTTGCATTTCTCTCATGTCTAACTGAATTCAGTTTTGGACATGTTTATTTTGTGCTACCTAAATGTATACAGGTAGAAATGTTAAATAGGCTGTTTAGACTTGTGTTTGAAGCTTCAGAGAAAGATCCTTCCTAGCAGTTGTAGATTGGGATCACTTAGTGTATACGTGGTAATTTTAATCATTGAGTGGATGTAGTCAAGCGAAGTGTGGTGAATGATGGAGGACATGGCTTAAGCATGAATCTTGAGCAGCCATGGTAATGAAAGGTCAGAGAAGCAAGCTTGCCTGCGAAGGAGACAGGGGCCATAGCCAGAGAAGGAAGTGGAGACCAGAGCGTGGTATCACAGAAGCCGGGGAGAATATTTTCATTTGGAAGAAAAAGAGTCAGTTGTATCGAATGCTACTGAGAGACTCAAGAAGCAAGGGCTGAAAAATAACCTTTAAACTTAGTAATGGGGAAGTCATCGCAACCAGAGAATGTGGGCTGAAGCTAGATTAAAGAGAATTGAGGAATGATTTGGTGGTAAAGGGAAGGCTCAGCAAATGTAGACAGTGTTTTAAGGAAGTTTAGTTGAGGGGAGGAGGTAAGTGGATGGGACCAAGAAAGATTTAAAATTTTCAGATGGAATGGGAAAGATTTAAAAAATTAGAGGGATAATCAAGCAGTCTCCACAAGATGGCCTCAGGCACTGAGGTCCTGAGTGTACATTTGTAATAAGAGGGAAGAACCTTGTGTGTATCTTGTGGTCAGATGTTTTGTTTCTTGTCTTCTGTTTTCTCTGTGAAGTTAGAGACCAGACCATCCACAGACAGGGCGATATGGGGTGATGTGTTCAAAATTAATAAAGAGTAGAGAAATTTGAAATAGATACTGCGTAGAGTGCAGGGGAAAGAGCTGGCCATAAAAGTATAAAAAGATTTCTGGACTGCACTGGAACCTCAGGAAAGGTTTGAGACCATGAACTCACAGTGATATCACTTTTCATGGTGTGAAGTTTTTTTCCAGTATTATTTAGCTGCGTTATCATAAGGGCAGGGAAAATGGTCAGTGCATTAATTCAGCCCTAGTGTCTTTCAGTCCATGGTAACAGAAAGGCAACAAGGTAAGAGGAGAGTACCTAGGTAATACAGTGGACCATGAAGTTGAAGTGGAGCAAGGAATTTAAACTAGTTCTGTATAGTATTTGTCCATTTTGGACCCCACATTCTTTTAAGTCATTGTGATTGAATCTTACTGAAGTGTCATTTTACAACAGAACTATGCAGGTTTACAGGCTAGACTAACCTGACTACTATTATAATTCACATTTTCCTTAGGTGCCAATATATTGCTCAAAACCATTTCATTAAACCATGTCAGTGGATAGAAACATAATTTTCAGAATTTGTGAAGGTACTTTTAAAAACCATTTAAATCTTGCATTTTGTTACAGTGTGAAACTGCAGCACAACAGAAATTTGCTGAAGAACTTCAAAAGCGAGAACGGTTTTTAGTAGAAAGAGAACAACTGCTTTTCAGACATGAAGATACCTTGAGTAAAATTAAAGGTGTTGAAGAAGAGGTTATTACAAGATTTCAAATTATAAAGGAGGTAATTATAGAGCATTTGATTTTAGAGTAATATAATTTCTCTTTTTCTTTTTTAGTTTTTTCTTTTTCTTTTCCTTTTTTTCTTTTTACTTATTTATTTATTTTTTTGTGGTACTAGGGTGCTAAACCAAGGGTCTCACACATGCTTTGCAAACACTACCACTGAGTAGCACCCTAGCTCATTTTCCCCCATTTTTTTTTTTTTTAATCTTTTTAGACAAAGTCTTAAGTTATTCAGGCTGCCTCTGACCTTGAACTTGTGATCCTCCTACCTCAGCCTGCGGAGTCACTGGGATTACAGGCATGTGCCACCATGCCCAGCTCCCCCTTTTTTCTTAGATTCACTAATTATTAACATTTTTCCTTATTTCCTTATTTCTTTTTTCCTTCCTCCTCTTTGTGTAGGCATCTCAAAACATCTTATTTTCTGGGCCAGTTGAAAATACCTTATAAAAGTCATGACATACGGTACCTAAATACTTCAGTATATGTCTCCTAAGAATGACATTCTCCAAACAGTTATCATATCAGAAAATGAATGCTAATTGAATAGCATAATTTAATATACAGTCCACATCCACTTTACCAATTGACCTCCAAAATATCCTTTATCACTTTTTAATTCTATTTTCCTGTCAAGGAGCTGGGCAGGATTCATGCATATATTTGGTTTTTAGTTTCTTTTGAGTCTAGAGTACTCAACTTCACCATTTTTATTTTTTCATGCACTTTTGTTTGAAGAGTCCAGCTCAGCAATATGTAGAATGTGTCTCATCATGGATTTGCTTGATTATTCCTGACAATAACGTTCAGATTCAATATTTTTGTTAAAAATATTACATAGATGATATACCATGCTTCTTCTACTTCATGTCAAAGATACATTGCAGACTCATACGGAGTAAAATTCATTCTGTTTGTTGTTCATTTCTGTAAGTTTTGAAAAATGCATACTCAAGATAAAGAGTAGTGACAGGCACCCCAAAAGTTTTCTTGTACTCATTTGTAGTTTTCTTTCCCCATCCTTAGCCTTTGACAACCACTGACCTCTCTCTTGTTCCTGTAGTTCTGCCTTTTCCAGAATGTTATATAAATAGGGTCATTTCCTGATTTTTCTTTAATTTTGGTTTTCAGCGCAGTTCATTTGTGATGTATCTTGGCATTCCTCTCTTTGAGTTTATCAGTTATTTGTGTTTTACCAGGTTTCTTAAATTTATAAATTTATGTTTTGCCAGATTTGGGGAATTTTCAATTAGTTTTTATTTACAGATTTTTTTCTGTTCCATTTATTTTCTTCTTTTCTTCTGGTCTCCATTGACTCCTGTGTTAATTCTTTTGCTGTAAAAGATTTCTGAGGCTTGTATTTTTTTCCTCCATCTTTTTCTTCTTTGTTCTGTAAGCCAGATTATTTCTATTGATCTATCTTTAAGTTTACTGTTTCTTTTTTCATCTCCACGTTGCTTGAGCTCATTTAGTGATTCTTAATTTCTTGTGTTTTTAAGTTCTAAAACTTCCAATTATGTTCTTTTCAAAAAAATTTTGTTTTATTTTTCTCATAAAAATGTCTGCTTTACATTTACATTTACCTCATGGAGCCAATTTAAAAACCCAATATCTGTGTCATCTCAGAATGACATCTGTTGATTGTCTTTTTTCTTGAGACTTAAATTTTTTGGTTCTTTTTATGTGTGTTGATTTCTGGATTGTATTTGAAATCCTTTGGATATTGTACAGATTCTGCGCGCTGTTATAATCCTCTGGAGGAGATGATGATAATGATGAAAGTGCAGTGGTTCCCATTTCAGGTCAGCTTTCAGAGTTTTTGCATTGATGCTTTGGAGTTGTCTTGTGCATGTGCCACTTGGGGATTAGTCTGAGACTCTGGCAACAGTTTAAAATCTGTCTTTTTTTTTTTTTTCTTTACCATAGAGAATATTGTTTTGTTGTTAAGTGCTGTCAAGTTGGGTCCGATTCATAGTAACCCTCATAGGGTTTTCAAGGCTGATTGTTGTGGGATTTTGGGGAGTAGATTGCCATGTCTCTCTCCTGTTTTTGTGGTGCTGGGCTTCAGAGTGCACAGCAGCACTCTATCAACTGAACTAAACCCCAGCTCATAGTAGAGAGTATTGTTGTTGTTGTTAGGTGCTGTCGAGTTGTATCTGACTCATAGCGACCCTCATAGGGTTTTCAATGGCTTATTGTTTCAAGATTGCCTTGGGAGCAGATTGCCACGTCCTTCTCCCATTTTTGTGGTGTTCTACTAGCTGAACTAAATCCCAGCCCTAGTAGTATAGACAAGGTTTATTAAGATGGCGCACTTCAAAGAAAATTACTGGGAAAACAAAGGCTCCTGGAGAAGCTTAGGTAGATCTGCAAAGGAACTTGAGAAAACCTCAGTTCTCTAGGTGACTCAACATACAGATATTTCTGTTCCACAGGGGAAGGTAAAGCCAGAGAGAACAGGAGAGTTAAGCCAGCTTTTGGAAGGAAAAGTGCCTTGGACAGAGAAGATGGTGGGCTGAAAGAAGGGAGATATGTACACCTGATGACTGGAGATAAGAGAAAGTGGAAGGTGAGAAGTGGAGAGATAGGAAAAGAAGAAGAGAGAAAAGTGAAGAAGAACCTGTTTAAAATCTTAATTCAGAGCAGGTGCAGAGATTCACCCCTGTAATCCCAACACTTGGGAGGCGGAGGCAGGACAATCATAAGTTGGAGGCCTGAGGCAGCCTGTGTAACTTAGTGAGACCTTGTCTCAAAATAAAAAGTGAAAAATGGGCTGAGGGTGCAGCTCAGTGGTAGAGTGGTTGCAAAGCATGCATGAGGCCCTGGGTTCAACCCCTAGTACTGCAAAAAAATAAAAAAATAATAATAAATAATAAATTGAAAAAAAAAATTCTACTTCAATTCTCCAAGTCCTTGCTGTCTGGTTTTTGGTCTGTCCCATGCCTGCGCAGCTCTGGGATGAGCCCAGTGTATACACCTCCATACACACCTAGGCAAGAAAGTCCTTTTTCTGAGTTTCTCTTCTCTGAGATTTCCACACTGTGGTTCACAGATGCTTGTCTTCCTGGCTTTCCTGCCAGTATTTGCTCTATTTCTACATGAGTTCTGGGATAAAACCAGTATCTGCTCTACTTCTGCATCTTGGGGGTCCACTTGGAGCCAAAACTTTGAGAAAAATAGAAAAGTGAACAAATCCAGGGAACTTCACCCCTTAGATGTTGCTTCTCCAACTTTTCGTGCCCTTCTGCAATTCCATGATCATTTTCTTTTCATAGACATCATTTGGTTGCTTTTTGTATTTTATCTGCCATTTTTAGTTGACATCAGTAGGAAAAGTAAAGTGTAGTGGATTTATCTTGAAATGCTAGAAATGGAGCTCTCATATGTTCTTAATATCTTCCAAATTAGAAAAAGTAGATAATAGAAATATTAAACTAGTTTTAAAAATAATTATATTTGTGATTATATCCTATGGTATTTATTTGAGGAACCATTTTGTATAATACAAGTACATAAAACTTATTTTTTCAAATGGATTTTTTTCATAGGTCTAAGAAAAGAATAGATTCTCAGCTCTCTCCAGGCCCTGTGTGTGTGTGTATGTGTGTGTTTTGCTGGGGATTGAACCCAGGGCCGCACGCATGCTAGGCAAGCACTCTGGCACTAGGCAACATCCTCAGTCTTTGGTTTTTTTGAGACAAAGTCTCTCTATGTAGCCCAGGCTGGCCTCACATTCATGATCCTTTTGCCTCAGCCCCCCAAATGCGATGAATACAGGTGCGTGCCGCCACACCCAGCTGTCCATACTCATCCTTTCCTTGATTCTCTCTTTAGATTTGTCTGGCTACTATTCTTATTAAATATAAAGGTAACTGCTTTATTTTTGTTATATTTATATGACTACTTGGAAGAAGGAAATTAATTCAGTTTCCTGATTTCCTATAGAAACTTGTTTTAATAATTTATGCATAGAGAGTATAAGTGAAAGAAATAAATATTTTTACCTTAAATCTAAAATATATCATTTAAATATAATTAGAGGAGAAGTTGCCTGCAGCTGTAGCACTGTGGTGTCTGATCCTGTCAGATCTTGGAAGCTAAGCAGAGTTGGGCCTGGTTAGTACTTAGATGGGAGACCGCCTGGGAACACCAGATACTGTAGGCTTGGGAGAAAGACCTGACAACCCACTCCCAAAAATCAGTCCACCATTGAAAACCCTATGAATAGCAGGGAAGCACTGACAATAGTGTTTTGCCTGTTGTATGTATGGTCGCTGTGAGTTGGACACTGACTTGACTGCACCTAACAACAACAGAGGAGAGGTTGAATTAAATCATTTCTGAAACTGATTAAGGAGAGAATCAAATAGTTTGAGGTGCAGAGAAATTTTATGTATTTAATACTTTTTGAGATGTTTAACTGGCATCAAAAATTTTACCTGCTTTATGGGAATAAGAAATCAGTACTACCTATCGAATATTTCTGGGCTGTGATTTAAGTCAGTTGATAGAGTGTCACTCTGCAGTCTCTGAGGTCCTGGGTTCAATTCCCAGCACTGCAAAAATGGGAGAAGGACATGCCAATCCACTCCTAAGACAATCCCAAAACAATCAGCCATTGAAAACCCTATGAGGATCTCTATGAGTTGGATACGACTCGATGGTGCCTAACAGCAACAACAACATAGAATATATTTCTGGTGCTCCTTAATGTAGGCCTTATATTCTAATCTATGAAGCAATATATAGTGTGAGTCTCTTTAAAAAGATCAGAAATCCTTTGTTTTATTATTTTATGATGTCTAATAGAAAATATTTCAGTAGTTTTCCGTGGAAGGACTTTTCTGAGTAGAAGCAAAAAGTAGACTTAGTGCTACTTGACTTGTATGATAGTATGTTTGGGATTTTCACAAATGCCCTTCGAAATGAATTTTTGTTGTGAGTTTGGTTGATTACACATTTTTTACAAGTTATTTTCTATATTCATGATCCATGAAAAATACACTGATTAGTTTTTTGCATATATGATTGAAGGATTCTACTTTTTGATTAGTTTATGTTGAGTAGCATTAGAGTGCGTGTGTGGTGCTAGGGATTAAACCCAGAGCCTCATGCTTGCTGGGCAATGCTCTACTTCTGAATTATTCCCACAGCCCTGTTGAGTAGCATTGGTGATGTGGGAGCCTTACTTAATTTTTAGATCAGATATTTTTTCCTTTCTAGCAACGTGATGCAGAAGTTGAACACTTAACTGAAGTTCTTAAGGAAAGGAATAAAGAAAGCAAGAGACTGAGGTCCTCTTTTGATGCATTGAAAGAATTGAATGATAACTTAAAAAGACAGGTAAGACCTATTTTAATATATATTAGAATATACAACCTAAGAATTTTGTTTAACAAATTGTAACACAGTCTTAGAACATATTTCAGCTAGAGAAGTTTTGGCAAACAGCTGATATGTTTGGCAATTTGAAGTTTTTTAAAAATATAAGAGCTTTACTAGATTAAAAACAAACAAAAGGAAAAACCTGATAACTTGAGAATGAATCGACTTTTATGTACTGATTTCTGGCTCTAATACTTACTATAACTGCTGTTACACACCACTAATTGTTTGTTGTTGTTGTTGGGTGCTGTTGAGTCGGTATCTGACTCCTAGCGACCCTCATAGGGTTTTCAATGGCGACTGTATCGGGATTGCCTTGGGAGTGGATTGCCAGGACCTTCTCCCATTACTAATTGTTTAGTATTCACTAATTTGCTGAGTTATCTACTCTATGCTGAGCACCATATTAGACTCAAGCCTTCATATTTCTTATGTCAGTTTTTCTCATGAGTATTCAGTGGAACTACATTGCACTATAATTATTTTTTATGTGGGTGGTGTAACTTAAGTCAGTACAAAAATACTAAAATTGCATAGCAGAAATATTCTTTAGCTGTGCTTATTTCTTTCTTCCTCTTCTCCACATCCCTTCTTTTCTTCTTTTCCCCTTCTTGCTCCTCTTCTTGCCCTCTCCTAGTTTTTGTCCAAAGAAGTGAAGGTGTGGGGATATGGTTGAAGACAGAAGAATAATTATGTGTGTATTTGTGTGGGGAGGAGAAGTAGATGAGCAGAATTGGGATAAGCCTAGTCACTAAAAAATTAATAAAGTATTGGACTGAAAGACTTTCTGGATTTTAAAATGTAAGCTTGGACTATTTTAAAACGTAAGCTTGGACTCTCAGAGATAACTTGCTTCCTGGAATTTCTTAGCCAGGTCCTCATCCTTCTATTCTGTTTGATTCTCTGTAGTATCTACTTGTTATAATCCTCCCCTTTGGCAGTGATACATGTACTCTGTTTTTGTCTTGATCTAGTTCTTAGGCTTCCCTGAATTCACTTGGCCTTTCACAATTAGAATGACCTTAACTGATAGTTGTCTGTTGGGAAACCTGCCTTATCCTTGGAAGAGGTAACTTTATCTCATCACAAGCTCAGTCTAGCCCTCTTATAAGAAGGATTGCCTTACTTGCTAGCATAGGTACATTGTTTCCCATAGCCGTCTCATAAATTTCTGTAATCCCTAATAATTTTGCACATGTATGCATGACTGTGTGGTGATTGGATGGATATGTGGATTATTAAGTGATTGAATCTATTGATAACTGGATTTATAAGTTAATGTATCCAAACTGAAAGGGCTTGGGAGAAACTTTTTGGTACTAACAATTTTTTTAATGGTTTCTTTATTTAGAATATAACAGAGACCAGCAAACTTTTTTGTTAATGACCAGGTAGTAAATATTTTGGACTTGGTGGGACATATAGTCTGTGTTGTAGTGATCGAACTCTGCCATCATGGTGCAGAAGCAGCCATAGGCAGTATGTAAGTAAATGAGTGCTGCTATGTTCCTGAATGACTTTATTTGTAAAAACAAACAATGGACAGATTTGGCTTATAGGGTAAAATTTGCCAGCTTCTGATAGGAGGAATAGTGTATACTTTGAAACTGCTGAATAAAAAAGGTATATTATTTCTGTGACGGAGTGACATGTAATTTATGATAGCACTGGATATAAATTTATTTTAATAATAATAATGTAAAAGCATTTTTTATTAAATCTCGACAAGCTGAGGAGATGAGGATTAATATTCAAGACCTATATAGGGGAAGCCTGCAACCATAGCCCTATGGCATCTGATCCCGTCAGATCTCGGAAGCTAAGCAGGGTTGGGCCTGGTTAGTACTTGGATGGGAGACTGCCTGGGAACACCAGGTGCTGTAGGCTTGGGAGGTGGACCTAGCAACCCACTCCCAAAAATCAGTCCGCCATCGAAAACCCTATGAACAGCAGAGAAGCACTGATAATAGTGTTTAGCCTGTTGTACACAGGGTCGCTATGAGTTGGATACCAACTTGATGGCACCTAACATCAACAACAATAACAACAACAGTATAGGGGAGACAGTTCTAGTGAACACCTCATATCTTATATGAAGGGAGCAGATTGTATTTTAGAAACAGGCAAACTAGAGGTAGAACCCTCCTCATACTAAAACCTGGCCTCCATTGATCTCAGCTCCTGATCACATTATGGTGTTCAATCCCTACTTTAAATACATAGTGGAAGAAAAAATGAACCCTCTCTGGAAGAAGATATTTAGCCTTTACAATGTTTTATATACAATATCTTTCATTCTATAAATTAATAAGCATATCAAAAGATAGAATCACTTGGCTAAATATGAATGAAAAAATATAGATTATGTGACCCTATTTGTAAGAGATTCAGAATTTGGAGTTTTTAGACAATGACTTTAAAATAAAGGTTTATATAAGGTGGGGAGCCATGACACATGACTGTAATCCCAGGGACTCAAAAGGTGGGGGCAGGAGGATCATAAATTCGAGGCCAGAGGCAGCCTGTGTAATTTAGCAAGACCCTGTTTCAAAGAGTGAAAAATGTGGTGGGGGTGAGTTCAGTGGTAGAGCACTTGCAAAGCATGCATGAGACCCTGGGATCAACTCCCCAGTACCACGCCAAAAAAAAAGTTAATTTGTTCAAGAATGCAGGAAGATAAAGATTGAGAGCTTCACTAGCGAATAGACTATCAAAAGAAATAAGTTACATTTCTAAAACTGAAAACTACATTAACTGAGATTAATGTAGAATGTACTGTAAAGAATTAGTGTAAGGGCTGGAGATGTTGCTCAGTGGTAGAGTACTTAGCTAGCATGTTTGGGGTCCTGATTTTGATCCTCAGCAGTGAAAAAGAAAAACAAAGAATGGGTATAATAGATTAGGCACAGCTCAAGGTGGGATTAGTGGACTGGAACATAGTTTCATAAAACACTGCAAATTGAAATATTGAGTGAACAATAGAAAATTCAGAAAAGACACATGTGAAACATAGCTAAGAATTTTAACATATAGGAGTTCTAGAAAGAGAGAATAGGCAAAGATCAAGTATGTAAACATGTAATAGCCAGAAATTTTCCAAAATTGCTTAAACCTACAGATTTAAGAAACTTACTCAGCAGCAAAAACTTTGAAGCAAACCTACATAGACAAACTATTTTAAGACTGCTGGAAACTTTAGAGAAAGAGAAAAATCCTGCAAGTGGTTAGACAAAAAGCAACAGCAACAAAAACACCTTACCTTCAAAGAAGAAGCAATAAAACTGATGTCTGGCAAAAGGAGGAAATATTACATACCTTAAACAGAAGTGCAGGAGAAATCTCCCTTCGTTATTATGAGGCCAGCATAGCCTTGTAACTAAACATTTATGTTACAACCAAGGAAAAATGAGACCAGTCTCTCTCAGGAATATGCAAGCAAATGCTTAAAATATTAATATGCTGAGTCTGATCATACATTTTTGTTGTTGTTAGGTGTCGTTGAGTTGGTATCCGACTCATGGTGACGCAATGTACAGCAGACAGAACACTATTTTCAGTGCTTCTCTGCTATTCATAGGGTTTTCAATGGCTGATTGCTTTTTGGGAGCCCGTTGCCAGGTCTTTCTCCCAAGCCTACAGTATCTGGTGTTCCTAGGCGGTCTCCCATCCTAGTATTAACCAGACCCGACCCTGCTTAGCTTCTGAAAGCAGGATCAGATGCCACAGGAAAACACGGGTGGTTTAACATCTGAGAACTAACATGTTATTTGATAAAAAGAGAAAAATCACATGATAATTTCCATTGATAGAAATTTAGCACAATGCATGATAATGACCAGTAATAGAAGAGTTTCTTAATTTTCATAGAGTACTGTTAAAAAATCTGATAAAATCATACTTCATGATAAGTTATTGAAAACTTTTCCTTCTGAAATTAGAAAAATGTATAGGTACTTGCTGTCACCACTTCAACTGAATATTGTAATGAAAGTTTAGTCAATGCAATAAAGAGAAGAAAGTATAAGGATTGGAAAGGAGAAAATCATTATTCACAGATGAAATGATCATATACTTATGTACATAGGTATCTGAAATAGTATATAGATAAGCATTAATAAGCAAATCTAGCAGAATCTTTTTATATAAAAATCAGGTGTATTTCTATATACCAAAACCAATCAAATAGTAAATGCTACTATTGAAAGATGTAAGTAGTATCAGCAAAAATTGGCTACTTGGGAATAAATCTAAAGAAATATAGGGGAGACATCTATACTAAAAACTATAAAATATTAAGTGAAAATAAAAATAAAGAAGACCTAAAAACCAGGACATTGAAAAGTATGTTGTATCCATTGATGGGAAGACTTGATATTGTAAAGATGTCAGTTCTTCCTGTTACACATGTGTAGTACAATGCCAGTAACTCATTGCAATGCATACTTAATGATTTACACACTTCTCTTTTTTTGAGACAGGGTCTCACTAAGTTGCACTGGCTGTCTGTGACCTCAAACTCATGATCTTCCTGCCTCAGCCTCCTGAGTTGCTGGGATTTTAGGTGTGCGCCATAGTGCCTGGTGGTTTGTATGCTTTTATTTTCCTCATATATTTATAGTTCAATAAAATTTCTACTAGAAAATAGTTTCCCATTGAAACGTATACTTTTAAGATCTCAAGAGTCTTACAGTTTTTCCATATAATGATGTAAACAACTCATAGCAACCCAATGTACAATAGAACGAAACAGTCCCTGATGCTGTGCCCTGTACACAATCTTTTTTATATTTAAGCCCATGGTTGTAGCCACTGTATCAATATGTCTTGATGAAGGTATTCCTTATTTTGCTAGCCCACCACTTTCCCAAACATGATGTCCTTCTCCAAGGATTGTTCCCTCCTGACAACATGTCCAAAACAAATGAGATGTAGAAACTTTCTTAGATACTGTTTATTAGTATTTTAGAGGAAAATTATGATTTTTAGCTATGACCTGCTTTAATCATGAATACTGCCTCTATTTTGTATATTACTTGATTAAGTAGACCAGATGAGATAGTAGATTGAGAAACACTTAATTCTAAACCATTTTAAGGTTTATGTTGAATAATCTAATTTTTCCTTCCCTTAGCTAAATGAAGTAAGTGAAGAGAACAGAAAGATGGAGATTCAGTCTAAAAGAGTTCAAGCTCGTTTAGATAACTTACAGGTAAGTTTCCCGTTCTTCTCTCAAGTGAATTTTAAAATGATTGCCTTTGGATTTGTTTACTTTTCATACAGTTGTTCTTTAATTCATGGATGTGCACTGTTGCAGAGGAAGTTTGAGTTTATGACAATACAGAGATTGAAAGGAAGTTCCCATACTGCTCATGAAATGAAAAGTTTAAAACAAGAAAAAGTACCAGTTTCTAAAACTTTTAAGGTATGATGTGATTGAAAAATTTTCTAATGGAATGCCAGAAATTTTTCTTTTGTACTTTAATCTTTTTTTCTTTCATTTAGCAGAAATTCTTTTGGGTATAAAAGAACTCACCATACTACTTCTTTCATAGGGAAAGATCTCTAGAATATTTCAACTATGCTTTATTTACAGAAACAAAACAGACTGTTTTGACAGTATTTCAGCTCCAGTAACACTGACAAATCACAGGAACTTAAGGTTCATAAAGTTTTATTGCCCGGTGTGTTTTAAAGCTCCACAATTGATCAGTGTTATTTTTCTATCAAGACTGTAACACATCTGTGTGAGCTTTCTGTTGCTGTGACCTGAGAAACCAACTTAATTGATTTGCTCATTACCGGAGCATATATTTTAAAAAGAATAATTAAATCTAGCAGGTAGTGAGCAAATCAACTTGAAAAAATTTATTTGGACTAACAATTTCAGAGGTTTTAGTCCGTGGTCACCTGGCTCCATGTTTCTGGGCCTGTGGTGAGGTAGAATGTCATGACAGAAGGGCAAGTGGCAGAGCAGAGCTGCTCACCTCATGGCAGCTATTGACGAGAGGCAGTGAAGAAAGGGTGGGGACAAGGTATACCCCTCAAGGGCATGCCCCCAGTGACCTGCTTCCTCCTTGAAAAGTATGTTGAAAAGTATGTCCATTGATGGGAAGACTTGATATTGTAAAGATGTCAGTTCTTCCTGTTACACATGTGTAATACAATCCCAGTAACTCATTGCAATGCATACTTAATGGTTTACACACTTCTCTTTTTTTGAGACAGGGTCTCACTAAGTTGCACTGGCTGTCTGTGACCTCAAACTCATGATTTTCCTGCCTCAGCCTCCTGAGTTGCTGGGATTTTAGGTGTGCGCCATAGTGCCTGGTGGTAATGCCATCAAATTGTGAATTCATTCAATCCTTAGGAGGTGGCCACTACCTCCTAGTTTCTGCCATCTTCCAGTAATGCCATCAGATTGTGAATTCATCAGTGGATTAATCCATTGATTATGTCAGACCCCTCATGACCCAATCACCACCCAGAGCCCCACCTCTGAATGTTGCATTATGGATATTTCATATGCAAACAGTAGCATAATCTGCGAGTGGGCTCCGTGTGTCTTCTAAGAATTTTTTTTAAACTTGAGGTATAAATTACACATAACGACATAATAAATAGATTCTTCAGCATAAAGTTTGATCAGTTTTGATAAATGCTTATACTGCTATAATATACAATTAAGTATAGAATGTTTCTATCACCTTAGAAAGTTCCTCTGTGCCTTTCCTCATCATTCTTCCTTATCAGAAGGAGTTGTTGACCTGAATTCTGTTACCCTTAGAATTAGTTTTACCTATATTATAGCTTCAGTCAGTGGAATTGTACAATATATACTCATTTGGGTAAGGCTTCTTTTCTGAGCATAATATTGGTGTGTCACTAGTGTGTTCCTGTGTATTCCTTAGAACTATTCAGTTGTATGAGCAGATCACAATTAATTTATCCATTCTTCGGTTAATAGCACCTGTACTGTTCTTAGTTTTTGTTTTGTGAATGAAGCTACTACAGATATTCATATATAAAGTTTTCGTGAGCATATGTTTTCATTCTTCTTGGCTGTATACCAGGACTCAAATTTCTGAGTCATAAAGTAGATGTATGTTTTTCAGAAAGTGTCACTTTTCTGAAGTGATTGTATCATTTCATACTGCTAGCAACGTATGAAAGTTCTATTTGTTCCACAACCTTGCCAACCTGTGGTGATTTTAGTTTTTTTCATCTTGACTTTTCTAATGGATACGTGTTGTGGTATCTCATTGTGGGACTTAATCATTTTGATAAAGTTCCTAGTTGTTCAGGTAAAGTAAATTGGAAAAGGTGGAGATTTTATACTTGAATATACAAGGTAGTTGAAGTTTTCACCCTAAAGGCAGTTAGTTTCTATTTGAAAAAAATGCAAATGTTTAAAATTATTCCTGTTCAGAGTAATTTGCTAGGTACTCTTTATCATTTGGTTTTCAATCATCTGATTCTGTTTTTGTGATTCTACTTAGCACTGCCTGTTTATTAGTTTGCGTTTATATTTTTCTGCCTTTGCATATTTAAAAGAGTAATTAAATCTAGTGTGGTTCCCAGCTTAAGGTTCCTATGTGAAAAATACTGAATTAAATTGACCAAAAATGTGTTTTGAAGGCATCAAAGTCAAACAAAACTACAGAGATGAGCCTGCAATACAGGAAATTTTATTTGGAAATAAAAGAGTAGGATTGCAATCCAAGACACATATGCACGGGCAAGTGGCCTCTGGTATGACAAGAGAATAAAGGAAAATTTTGAGAATTTTATTAGCACAGATACATCTACACAAGTTATTTTGAAAGAAAGTTCATTGGCATTTTAGTTGCTTTGTTGGAGTGCTAGCAAGCTCTGATTGGCAAGTAGTAGCAGTTACTATGTAAAATTAATCTTAAGGTCATAGTTGACAGTTATTAAGTAAAAATAGTCTTAAAGATAGAGAAGCCTGTTTTGTTGGATTTGCTGTGTGAAATAGTGCCTGGAGCAGGCATCCATGACCTTGATTTCCCTTTCTTTCCAAGGCCCTTTGACTGTTTCAATGGGATGTGACAGGAATGACTGTTTTGCTGCATTTTGTATAATAAATTTTCACAAAGGAATATTCAAATCAGTCTACTTAAATTTATAAATTATTTGAAGCATTTTGTTCTTAATTATTTCTCCTCTTATTTTGGTAGGCTTTCAGAAAATAGGGTTTCCAGAAACAATTTGCCTATTTTTATAGAATGTTATACTGTAAAGACAAAGCAAGTAACTTTTGTGGCAAGAAGAAAATATGAGCCAAGGACTGTGGTACACACCTGTAATCCCAGTGACTCAGGAGGCTAAGGCAGGAGGATTGTGAATTAGTGAGACCTGGTCTCAAAATAAAAAAGGGTGTTGGGGTACAGCTCAGTGGTGTAGCACTTGCCTAGCATGAATGAGGCCCTGGGTTCAACCCCTGTCCCCCTCAGTGCAGCAACAATAGCAACAGCAGCAAAGAAGCAGGGAGGGAGGAGGAGGGAGAAGAGGAGGAAATCCTATAGTAGAAAGTCTTTTGTTTTAGCAATCTTTAAATTTGTTAGAATTTTTTAGATACGGTGTTGCATGCTACTGTTGCATTAAAGCCCTTTTTACTTTTCTGTCTTATTAAATCTAAAGAACTTTAATTCAAATTATTTTTTCTTTTTCTTTTTTCTTTTTTTTTGGATACAGGGTCTCTCTATGTAGCCCATGTTGGCTTGGAACTCATGATCCTCCTGCCTCAGCCTCCATGGAGCTGGGATTATAGGTATGTACTACCTTGTCCAGTGAAAATTATTTTAGTAATAAGGTATAGCTCTTTAAATTTTCTTACTCTGGTGAATTTTCTTAGTTTATCTTAGCAAACATTTAATATTTTTAATATTACTTGTTGTTAGATGCTGTTGAGTCTAGTCCCACTCATAGCGACCCTATGTACAGCAGATCGAAACACTTCCTGATTCTGTGCCGGGCACATGATCTTACTTATGTTTAAGCCCATTATTGCAGACACTGTGTCAGTCCATCTGGTGGAGGGTTTTCCTTTTTTTCGTTGACCTGGCACTCTCCCAAACATGATGTCTTTCTCCAGGGATTGGTCTCTCCTGACTACATGTCCGAAATATGTAAGACACAGCCTGGCCATCCTTGCCTCCAAGGAGCACTCTGGTTGTAGTTCTTTTAGGACAGATCTGTTGGTTCTTTTGGTAGTCCATGGTATATTCAATAGTCGTCTCCAGCACCATAATTCAAAAACATCAATTTCTTCCCTGTCTCCCTTGTTCAATGTCCAGCTTTCACAACTATATGATGCGACTGAAAATACCATGGCATGAGTCAGGCGCACCTTCGTCTTCAATGTGACATCTTTGCTTTTCAATACTCTAAAGAGATCTTTTGCCACAGCTTTTCCTAGAGCAATGCGTCTTTTGATTTCTTGACTGCTGCTTCCGTGGGTGTTGATTATAGAGCCAAGCAGAGCAAAATCTTAGACAACCTCAATCTTTTCTCCATTTATTGTGAAGTTGCGTGCTGACCCAATCGTAAGGATTTTTGTTTTGTTGATGTTTAATCGCCACCCATACTGAAAGTTATGATCTTTGATCTTCATCAGTAAATGTTTTAAACCCTCTTCACTTTCAGTAAGCAGAGGATATTTAATTCAGAATTTCGTTTTCTTATTTAGAAAAGCCATCCTTAAACACATATCTAAAATACGCTAACAGCACTTTGGGTAAATTTTTCTATAATCATTTACCAAATTTAAGGTTTTCCTTTCAATATTTATGAACTTGTGAACTGAAATAAATGTTTGATTTAATTTGTGACAAATAGGTACCCCTTAATGGACAAGTATATGAACTTTTAACTGTCTTCATGGATTGGATATCGGAGCATCATCTTAGCAAAGTGAAACATGAAGAATCTAGTGTGGATGGTGAAAAACCATTACTTAGGTCTTCTTCTCAGAGAAATGATATTCAGGAGAAGTGTGTAAAGGTTAGTTTTTTTGTTTTTAATTTGAAATATGTGATTCAGTAAACATGAAGATTGAAGATTAAATATGGAAAAGCCTCTGGTATTTTTGTATGTGAAAAAATATTGAAAGTTTTTTGCGAGACAGGGTCTGAGTATATAGTCCAGGTTGCCCTTGAGCTTGCGATGTAGCACAGGCTGGCTTTGAACTCACAGTCTTCCTGCCTCAGCCTTCCCAGTGCTGGGACTACAGGTGTGTGCCACCATTCCTGGCTTGAAAATATTTATAATAAAATACTGAAAATACTAATAGTTCTAAAAAGATTCATTTTGGACCCTGTTAAAATTAATTCCTGTTTATATATTTGTATTTTTTTTCCCCCTTTTGCAATGCTGGGGATTGAGCCAGGAATCTCCACAGGCTAGGGAGGTGATCTCCCACTGAATTATAGCTCCAGACTATACTTTTCTGAATATGATGGAAATTTACTTTTTAAAAGTAGAGATAAGACCTTAACAATGTGTTAATTAGCTTGTGCATTGCTGTTACCAAAATACCTGACGGAACAACTTTGAGGAGGAGAGATCTTGGCTTGAGCATATGCTGGCGGGGCGGCACAGTGGAGCAGTGCAGGGCTGTGGTAAAGGTGCTGCACATCATGGCAACAAGCCAGCCAGACATGGGACCTCTCAAGACCACCCCAGTAGCCTGCTTCCCCACTGCTTCCCAAAACAGTGCCACCTGCTGAGTACCAAGTGTTCAAATGTAACTTTTCAGGGCCATTTTATATTCAAACTATAACAAACAACATACTCCCAAAGTGGTGAAATAATTGTATGTTAGGGTTTGTAATATTCAGTGATGTGAACAGTTCTTCCTATACATAATTTTAAGATTCAGAACCTATCAGAGTAATTTTATTTTATCTTTTGACATGAAGGAGTAAAAAGTCTGTTTTCAAGGAGCTTTTCATTATCAAAGAGAAATGACTTTTTAAATTAACACACATTAATGTAAAATTTATGATTTCTAGTTAGTATGAAAAGTCTTTAAAAATTGACGATTATAGCTGGACATGGTGGTACCTATAATCCCAGCAACTTGGGAGGCTGAGGCAGGAGGATTACAAGTTAGAGGCCAGAGGCAGCCTGCACAACTTAGCAAGACCATGTCCCAAGATAAAAATAGAAAGAGGGGATAGGGGTGTAGCTCAGTGGTAGAGTACTTGCAACATATAGGCTAAGGCCCTGGGTTCAACCTTCAAGTACTAGAGAAAAAAACATTGACAGTTATTATTCCACAAGAAGTACATGAACACCTTGAAGGGAAGACAGTAAAGGTTTTTGTTTGTTTGTTTTCATGTATTTTCAGGAATAATATCATGATTATTAAATGCGGGCTAGCGTTTTATTTGAGTAAGTTATTTCCATTTTTCATCCTTATCTAAAAATTTTTTTCTAAATGCCTTCTGTGCTAGGTAGAATAATGTTGTTGTTGTTTTTAGGTGCCATCAAGTC
This sequence comes from Pedetes capensis, assembly GCA_007922755.1. NCBI lineage: Eukaryota > Metazoa > Chordata > Mammalia > Rodentia > Pedetidae > Pedetes > Pedetes capensis. The sequence continues at coordinate 113,298 of VMDO01004567.1, forward strand.
GGTATCCGACTCATAGCAACCCTCATAGGGTTTTCAATGGCTGTTTCGGGATTGCCTTGGGAGTAGATTGCCAGGTCCTTCTCCCATTTTTTGCAGTGCTGGGAATTGAACTCAGGACCTTGGAGACTGCAGCGCAGCGCTCTACCAACTGAGCTAAATCCCAGCCGCAGGTAGAATAATAGCCCCCCAAATATTCACATCCTAATCATGGGAACTTTCCAATATGTTATAGTATATGCAGAAGGGAATTAAAGTTGCTGAATAGCTGACCTTAAAATAGGGAGATTATCCAGGATTTTTTGATTGGGTCCAGTAGTCACATGAATATTTAAACCAGAAGGAGCCAAGTGTAGGTCAGAGACTCAACCCATCATTGCCAGCATTGAAGAAGGGCCAAGAGGGGTCATGAGCAATGGAATGTGCGGGACTTCTATGAGCTGGGGATTGCCCTCAGCTCACAGTCAGCAAAGGTATGGGAACCTCAGGCCCACAACCACAGGGAACTTTGAGTTCTGCCAGCAACCTGAGTGAGCAAAGAAATGGGTCCTCCCTGGCCTCCGGAAAGGAACACAGGTCTGTAGACGCTTTGATTTTGACCAATTGAGAGCCACATCAAACTTCTGGCTAACAGAACAGTAACGTGATAAGTGTGTTATTTAAACACTAAGTTCATGGTATATTGTTATGATAGTGATAAGAAGCAAATAAATCTTTGTGTAGAGTTTATAGCATCTACATCAATTATTCCCCTGCCACATCCAGCCTTACCTTAGAGTAACTGTTAACTAGAAGGCCTGCAGAGAAATTCCATTTTGTAGGACTGGATGATGAAGGTACAGTCCCAAGACATTAAGGCTAACAGTGGGCAAGTAAAAAAGGTGCATCCTGCATCATGTGAGGCTGTTTTTATACCAGATTAATGGCCTAAGAATATATTTACCACACATATGGCTCAAGATTCATTTTATTGTCTTTCTGTAAAGATAATTCTATATTGACTCAATTGGGATTTGCAAATTTTACTGAGTCTAAATTCTTTGAATTAAAATACTATTTTAATATTAATACATTAATAAAGATAGAACAGTCTTAAAGCTTATGAATACTCTTAATAGATTATGAGAAATATAAATAGTATCTAATTAGTGAGTTGAAAACTTGTGGCCCACATAACCAAGTGTTCACATCTATTCAGAAAGATGTACACTTTGTAGTTTTTAAAATAATGCCACTTTTATTTTGGAACTTTTCTTATATAATAAGAGCATTAAACTATAAACCACTTTAGTGGGCACTATTTGTTCTAAGAATACTAGAATAGCTCAAAGTTATTTTGAAAAACAGTCTTTTTAGAAACACCTTTGGAACCATCTGGCACATTTTGTTGTGTTGTTTCTCACAATTGTGACCCATTATCATTTGAGGATATGTTTAGTATTGAAAAACAGAAAAAGTACTATGTGGAAACAATGTAGTACAACTTGAAGTGGACTCTACCAAGAGTAAATATGTTACAATTTATGATTATAAATTGTGCATGTAAGATTATGTCATCAAAATGGTGAATTAGGAAATCCAGGCCCAAGTAATCCCCTACAAACAACAAATTAAGTACAATGTGCTTAACAGTTCTCTGAGGCACTAGAGACCAGTTGAGACGCTACAGCACCCAGGACAATGCATAAGAGGGAAGCGACTTCATCAAAAGGTGTAGGAAAATTTGTGCCTGTCTAAGTACAATGCAGAGCAACCAGGAAGAAATGCCCATACCCTAGCTCCACCTTTGGATTAGAAATAGAAGAATGACTGTGTGTTCACTGTCTTGGCTTGTCCAGAGGCTGCCTGTAGGATTGGTTTATGTCTTGCCTAATGCAAACTGCTGAAGGAAATGGGGACATGGATTGGGAGTTGCAGAAAACAGATGAGTGCCACAGGATGTTGCACTTCAGAGATGTGCACTTCTGTAGGAAGAGGTCAGAGGGATTATAGGCTTCTGAGAAGAAACAGAGATAGACTGGGAAATTCAAGAGAGTATAAGGCTCACAAGTTTAGAGATAATACATAGCTCCCAGAAAAGATTTGAAAGGTCTTACCACCTCCAACAAGGCTGATTGGTGAAGATGTTCCCCACATGAAATTAGTTGTAAAGACTGGGAAAGTAGTGGTTTTTCAAGTGCCCAAATAAAGGGGGATAAAATCACAAGACACACAAAAAAACAGGGACATCTTTCCAATCAAATGAGCAAAACAAAGTTTCAGATACCCTAAAGAAATACAGGTCTCTCAATTTTCTGGCAAATAATTTAAAAACTGTCTTGAAGATACTCAGTGGACTAAAGGGGAAAACAGACAGTTATGCAAAATCAGGAAAATGATGCATGAACATAGTATCAACAGAAGGAAATTATAAGAAGCTGAAGAGTACAGTATATGATTCGAAAAATTCTGACTTGGTTAGGTAGAAGAATGTATCAGGAAACTTGAAAGCTGGTCATTTGGTATTGAGTAGGAAGAGCAAAAGAAAAAATGTTTAGTGTGACAAATGCCCAAGGGGTAGGACACCATAATGTGGGCAAATATATGCATTTTGGAAGTCTCAGAAAAAGGAGAGAGAGGGATCAGGACCAATGGGCTTATTTGTAGAAATAACGGCTGAAAACTCCTCAAAGTTTGCTTTTTCTGGAGAAAAAAATGAACACAAATGCAAGAAGCTGAAGGAACTGCAACAAAGATAAATGCAGAGATTCACACCAAGATGTAATTATAATCAAATTTTCAAAAGTCAAAGACAAAAGGATTTTGAAAAGAGCAAGGGAAAAGCAACTAACCATATACAAAGGGGACTCTAAAAAGAGTGTTGGCAGATCTTTGAGCTGAGCCCTTGGAAGCCAGCAGGCAGTAGGAAGGCACATTCAAAATGCTGAAAGTAAAAAAAAAAACATCAAACGCAAGTACTATATTCAGCTAACTTGTCCTTCAAAAATGAAGGAGAAATCAAGACTTTTTCTGATAAACAAAAGGTGATGGAATTCTCTAACCACTAGACCTTCCCTATAAGAAATACTTAAGGGAGTCATTTAAGTTGAAGTGAACTCTCACTAGACATCAACATGAAGCCATACAAAAATAGAAAACTCTCTGGTAAAGACTGGTATGTGGAAAAATATACTAAGAAACTACTGTAATTTTGGTGTTAAATGTATACTCTGAAAACCATAATATTGTTGAAAGAAATTTAAAAATCCAAGAGCAGGGCACAGTGGCGCACACTTGTAATTCCAGCGACTTAGGAGGCAGAGGCAGAAGGATCTCAACTTCAAGGCCAGAGGAAGTGAGACCCTTTCTCAAAATAAAAAGTGGGAAATGGGCTGAGGGTGCAGCTCAGTGATAGAATGCTTACAAAGAATGTGTAGGCACTGGGGTCAACCCCAAGTATCAAAAAAAAAAAAAAAAAAAAAGGAAGAAAAAGAAAGAAAATTTAAAGATCTAGATAATGGGTAGACATCCTTGCTCATGGTCTGGAAGATTTAATATTCTTAAGATGCTTGTTGTTATTAGGTACCCTTGAATCAAGTCTGACTCATAGTGACCCTCATAGAGTTTTCAGTGGCTGATTATTTTGGGATTGCTTCAGGAGTACTCCCCAAATTAATCTGCAGAATCAGTGCAGTCTTTATTACCCAGCTGACTTCTTTGCAGAAATTGCTAAGCAAGTCCTGAAGTTCATGGAAAAGTGTTTGGCCCAGAAATGGGATTATTCCATCAGAGTTCCAGGTGTGGTGTGTTTGTGTGTGGTGTGTGTGCATGTGTATATATGTGTTTGTGTATGTGTGTGTGTGTGAATGTGTATGTATATGTATATATTTATTTATTTAATTTTCCCCTTACTGGGGGTTGAATCTAGAGCCTTGCACATACCAAGCAAGTGCTTCAACACTGAGCCATATCTTTTTGAAGTCTGTATAAATCATTTACCAAAATGATAGTTTTTCTGTTGTTTGTTTAATTTGGAGACAGGGTCTCACTATGTAGCCAAGGCTGGCCTGGAAATTTCTGTGTAGCCCAGGCTGGACTTGAACTTGCAATCTTCCTGCCTTTACCTCCCAAGTATTGGGATTGCAGGTGAGCACCACCTGAGGTGTGGCTCAAATGATATACTTTTGAAGCAAAGTATATGAACATCTTTCTGAAAAATTCAAAAATTTTTACAAATTGACATATTAAGATTTATGTAATGAATGAGTAAAGTATTACTCCAGTTACTAAACTACAACTGTTGATATTTTTAAAACATTCTTTTCATGTCTTTTTTTTCAATATAAATTCATACAGACATATTTTATGTGCACGGGATATACCTGCTCTTTTGTAACTTTTCTTTTTCATTCCAGAGTATGCCATGGTGATAAATACAAATCTAGGTTATCATTTTTAATGGTTATGTATGTTATTGTTGTTGTTATTGGGATCCATCGAGTAGGATCTGATTTATAGTGACCCTATGTACAGTGGAATGAAACACTACCCAACGCTGTGCCATGCACATGATCTGTTTATTTTTGACCCCAGTGTTGCAGCCACTATGTTCCTTCTCATTTTGGGTCATGCCGTATCAGCAAAAAGAGGTCCCAGGGGCTCTACTCCATTCCCGTTATTAAGGTTGACTCTACTTTGAGGAGGCAGCTGTTCCCCAGTTGTTTTTTGAATGACTTCCAGACTGGGGGGCTCATTTTCCCACACTATATTTGACAGTGCTTCTCTGTTATTCATAGGATTGTCAATGGCTAATTGTTTGGGGACTGGACTGCTAGGCCCTTCTCCCTAGTCTGTCTTAATCTGGAAGCTCAGCTAAAACCTGTCCACCACAGTTAGCCCTGCTGGTATCTGAAATACTCAGTGGCATAGCTTTCAGCATCACAGCAACATGCAAGGCCCTATAGAATGACAAGCTGACAGATATGTGAGGGGTTATATATGCAACATATATTTATTCAACCATTTATGCTTCAGAAAGTATTTTTGTATAGATTGACCTCCTTAAATCTCTAGATCTGCTACTGCCAGACAGAAGGAAATATATATTTAAAGTTTCACAAATACATATTGCCAAATTGAGTATAGTTTTAAAGCAAAGGCCTTTGTTTTCCATCATTTTATCTTTAGCTCTTGCCTGTGATGACAGAGCAGCTACAGTGGATGCCATTTGTGAATGTCAAGCTTCATGAGCCTTTTGTGAAGTTTATATACTGGTCCCTAAGGCAGCTGGAGGCTGGAACACAGGTAATTAACCTATTGAAGTTGATCTTCAAATAATACTCCATTTAGTATTAATTGTTTTGATTGTGTTTCACAGAAAAAAAATAGCATGTGTTCCTTATTTGAGAATAATCTTCCTTGTTTGTAAAGTATCTTGCTAGGATTTTGAAAGAAATTGCATTAAACCTGTGTATCAGTTTGAGAAGGATCGACATCTTTACTATTTTGAGTCTTCCAATTCATGGTACCACCTTCTGTCTGCACATTTAGAACTTTGATTTGATTTTTCAGTGTTGTATTTCTGCATAGAATTCCTGAGCATGATTTTTATTTTAGGTTTCTGGCTGTTTAATTTTTTGAACAATTTTATCTTTTTATTTTTGATGTCCATATGTTTATTGATACTATGTAGAAATATAATTGATTTTTGTATCTTTGTATCTTTATGACCTTGCCCTTACTAGTTCCAGAAGTTCTTAAAAGATTCCTTTGGTTTTTCTACATAGATAAATCCTGTCATCTCAAATATGGACACTGGCTTTTGTTTTGTTTTTCTTTTTTGATATCCCTGCCTTTGATTTCCTTTTCTCATCTTATTAGATTAGCTGGAATTTCTACCTCTATGTTGACTAAGTCAAGAGAGCATATATCTTTGCTTTATCTATCTTAAGGAGAAGCATTAAGTCTGTTGCTATTAAGTATAACGTTGTTGCTGTTGTTAGGTGCTATCGAGTCGTGTCCGACTAACAGTGACCTTCATAGGGTTTTTGATGACAGACTGTTTTGGTATTGCCCCTGGAGTGGATTGCCACATCCCTCTCCCATTTTTGCAGTGCTAGGAATTGAATTTGGGACCTCAGAGACTGCAGAGCAGCGCTCTACCAACTGAGCTAAATCCCAGCCCAAGTATAACATTAGGCCATAGTATTTTTACAGATGCTTTTTATCAAGTTGAGTTGTTGTTGTTAGATGTTGTCTAGTTGAGTCTGATTCATAGCAACCCCATGCTTTTCATAGGGTTTTCAATGGCTGATTGTTTTGGGAGTGGGCTGCTGGGTCCTTCTGTAAAGCCTACAGCCCCCAGTATTCCCACATGGTCTTCCATCCAAGGACTATTCAGGCCCAACCCTGCTTAGCGTCCAAGATGAGATTGGATGCCAGAGTGGTATGTCTATAGACATCAAGTTGAGCTAGTACTCCTCTATTCCTATTTTTCAGAGTTTTTTTTTTCATCATGAATAGATGTTGAATGTTTAAAAAAATTTTTTTGTATTGATAGGATCAAGTGACTTTTTTCAACTTTAATTGGTTAATACAGTAAATCACATTGGCTTTCAAACATTGAATCAGCCATGCATCCCTGAAATAAAGCTCCCTTGGATACGGTGTTTAATTCTTCTTATATATTGCTGAATTTTCTTTGCCAGTATTTTGTTGAGGATTTTTGGATTTATACTCATAAGTAATATTGGTCTGTAGTTTTCTTGTTTTGAACTGTCTTTGGTTTTGTGTCAGGATAATATTAGGTTTATAAAAATTAGAATTATCCTTTCTATTTTCTGGAAGAAATTCTATAGTGTTAATTCTTCTTTAAGATTTGTAAGAATTCTCTAGTGAAACTCTGGGCTTAGAAATTTCATTTTTGGAAGGTTTTAAATTATGAGCTCAATTTTCTTAATAGTCGTTATTGTTATTAGGTGCCGTGGAGTCAGTGTCCAACTCATAGCGACCCTACTAACAACAGTGGAAACATTGTCAGTGCTTCTCTGCTATTCATAGGGTTTTCAGTGGTGGGTTGTTTTTTGGAAGTGGGTTCCCGGGTCCTTCTCCCAAGCCTACACTGGGTGTTTCTAGGTGGTCTCCCATCCAAGTATTAACCAGGTCCAAACCTGCTTAGCTTCCGAGATCTGATGGGATCAGATGCCACATGCTATGGCTGCAGGCTTCATATAGGTGGTTTGTAATTTGTGCCTTTTGAGGAAATGAACCATTTTGTCTAGTCACCAAATTTATACATAGAGTTTTTCACTGTGTTCTTCTATCCTTTTGATGTTTTCATTGTTTATAGTAAGAGCCCTGTTACAGTCCTCACATGGGTAATTTGTTTTCTTTATTTGGTCTTTTTTTACTAAAAGTTTGTATTTTTTTATTGATCTTCCAAAGGGTCATCTCTGTTTCATTGAATTTTCTGTTTTTCTGTTTTTAATTTCAGTGATTTCTTATCCTATTTTTATTATTTCCTTCTACTATCTTTCAGTTTATTTTGTTCTCTCTTTTCTAGGTTACTGGGGTGAAAACTTAGATTATTGAGACTTCTCCCTCTTTTTTTTTTTTCTCCTTTGGGTGTGTTTGTTGTTGTTGCTGCTACTGCTGCTGCTGCTGCTGCAGTTACTGGTGTTTTGAGAAAGGGTCTCATGATTATATCTCTGGTTGGTCTCAAAAGTTGCAATCCTGCTTTGGCTTCCTGAATTCTGGGATTACAGGTGTGCACCACCATGCCCAGCTACTTTTCTTTTTTAATATGTGAATGTAATACTGTTTTCCTTTCCTTCTGAAATTGTGTCCCACAGATTTTGATATGTTACATTTTCATTTACATTCATTCAATCTATATATCTAACTAGCTAGCTATTGTAGTACGAGGAGGTTGAACTCAGGGCCTCCCACATACCAGGCAAGTTCTCTACCACTAAACTACATCCCTAGTTCCCGTTTTTTAAAATTTAATTATTTGATTATTGTTATTTTTATCTTTAGTATTCTTAAGTTTGACTCTGATAGGTTTTGGTGTTGATCTCTTTTAATTTATCCTGTTTGAGATTAGCCCGGCTTCTTTGGTGTCCAAGTATATGTATTTTGCCAGATCTAGGATGTGTTTAGCTATCCTTTTTTTTTTCTTTGTGGTGTTAACGGTTTGACTGAGCTGCACCCTCCACTCTACTTCCCCCTTTATTATTTTTTTTATTTTGAGACAAAGTTTTGAGAAGTTGTGCAGGCTGCCTCTGACCTCCAATTTGCAGTCCTCCTGTCTCAGCCTCCTGAGGCACTGGAATTATAGGTGTGTATCGCCATGCCTGGCTACCATTATTTTTCAAGTATTCTTTCACCCCTACCTGAGTTTCCTTTCCTTTGAGGAATATAATGACATGATTATTAGGTTTCTTGAGATAGTCTCACATTTCCTTGATGTTCTGTTTGTTGTTTTTGTTGTTTTCTCCAGCTATTTTTTGGTTATTTAGATTGACTATATTCTGTTGTTTTATTTTCCATTTAACTGATTCTTTTTTCTGTCCACTCCATTCTGTTAATGTAGCTGTCCACTAGTTTTTCACTTTGTTTATTCTTCTAGACTTTCTGTGGTCAAGATTTTCCTATTTGATGAAATTTTCTAAAATTGTTTATAGTTGCTCATTTGATCAAGACTGCTTTAAATTCTCTCAGATAACTCTTAACATTTTTTCATACTACTTTTTCATGTATTGATGGTCTTTTTTTTCAGTTAGTTTGCTGTCTTCTTGGTTCTTGGTATGGGAGTAATTTTAGACTGAAAATTAGATGTTGTAGGTCTAGATTGGTTTTAGCAACGTCCTCAGCAACAACAAAAAATATAATTTTATAGTTTTCATTTTCTCATTAATGAGAAATAGTATGTACTCACATATTTTAAAAATAAACAATTTTCTCATAAAAGTAGTATAAAATACTAAAGATATCTTTAAATAAGCAAAAATAAATTCTTTGATCTTGTCTTTTTAACATAATTACTATAACAACTTTGAAATATTTTTATTGTTTTAAACCATGGTTTTAAAATATTCATGTATTACTTTTCCTTTCTAGCATTAAATTTTATTGACAATATAGTTAAGTTAAATTGCACTACTTGTTCTACTCACTACCCTATCATTTGGCTTTTGATCCACCCAATCTCTATATATGTTCAAATTCAAAAGCTAAAATTTGTTATCCACTTTGTGGGATCAATACTGAGCTGGGAAATAGTTGTTCACAAATCCCCGTAGGGATTTGTGTTACAAGATTTAGTGACATGGGATGGAGGGATTGGGTTATAACAAATGAAATTTTTAATTGTTTCTAAGTTTGGCTTCAACGTTCTTATTGCCAACAGTTTGAGCTGGTTTCCTTTCATGTGATTCTTAATAGACATGTGGATTACCACTAGATCCTATATTATTTTGGCGATTATTCATACTATGCCGTTATTTCTGTCTTGCCCATTTTCTTGTTTCAGTTTATTCTCTGTGACAATTCTCCATGATTCCAACCCAGGATTTTATTCTTTTTAAATGTTTAAAAATGTTCAGAGTCACTGTGAGGACATTTATAGTCAGAGTGAATTGATAGCACTGAGGCTCTAGCTGGTCATTTCATTAGCAGTAAAGTAAGATGCCACTGAGAAGCTGTCTGTCAGTGGTAATGGAGCAGGGATGAACTCAGAAAGTGGGCAGGGCACCTCTGTTTCTTTGATTTCCCTGTGCCAGGAGTATGGCATGCTCTTGTGTTCTTACATGTTTTAGAGAAAAATATAGTCATACTTAATACTTCTTTAAAAGTTGATTATACAATTATTTTACAATCTTGAATACTTTCTGTTCTGTTTTTTAAATATAAATTCATGTTTATTATAATTTTCTAATAGGTTTGCACATTCATCAAAATAATTACAAATGTTTAGGTATTAGTGTTTTCTTGTGATTTAAGCCACATGTTTAAATTCTTTATTTATATTTATAAATTTTTTTATTTATAAATGTTGATGGGCTACAGAGTAATAAGACTTTTGCTGTTCCCATTATATAACTATTACATTACTTTTAGTTACACTTTATCAACTTACCTATTTTACACATGCATTTGGTCAATATATAATAAAAATCATATGCATTCATGGGTTATATTCTTATTGTTTTTTTCTTTCCTTCCCCTATTTTTCCCATGTATTCATATAGTTGCATCATATACTTTGAGATTTTTCTCTTTCTTTTTCCCCTCCAATTTATTTTCCCTTCTCTTCCCACCTTCTTCCACCTCACTCCCACCTGCTGATCTCCTCTCCC